>JAQGAF010000079.1:0-89739 GCA_034687865.1 Kryphioiulus occultus | reverse complement strand
ATTATTCGCAGAGATGTCATGTATACAATTTTTCAATTTTTTAACATGGCAGGGGTGGGAGGGGAACTGCCCGTTAATGTGAATTCTAAGGTGCGCATGGTCCATAGATACATACGGTATAAATCATCAACTTCAATTTATATTTCGAAAAAAAAGAATAAAATGACTTCCCCACTATTTCAGCCTCACCCGGTATGCCAGAATGGCTGTCTTATAGTCACTGACTTGTTTTGATATTCATAGAGCTACATGTACCTGTGTAAAAGTCATGAAGTTCATCTGCATTTGCGTTATACCCCAGTGGCATTATCTTCATTTGCACTATGTGTGCTTCTATATAAACGCTGTCGAGCATACGGCATATATCATAATAGTCTAAATTCAAGTTTAGCCTGCAGCCTAGCCAGGCAAGACTAAAAATTAGCAATATAAAAGCAGACTCATAAACGAGAAGGGCTATAGGGGATTAGCTATAACTAGAAAGCCTAGTCTTGATGTAATCAATATGTTAATAAATGTAGAACTACATTATAACTTCCTTGAAAGCAAGCACGCAGCAGTTACAATATACATGTTACAATATACATGTACATGTAGAGGACCGGTATTTCATGACGAGGTTCTTGTGGTTATAATTTTGGAATGAAGTTGAGTTAAAAAATTCAAATTATTTTCAAGATATACAGTAGTTTTATGTAGTTTGAATTGCTATCAATCTAAATTGCATATCCAAGAAATCATGAAAGTCTAATTTACCCCTCAAAATGAAATCAATATATCAAATTTCTTAGCCTAATAATTATACAGTACTGTGCAGTACCGGGCAAGGGTAGCAGTATCATGTCGAAAATTCGAAAATTCGAGAAAGGCCATGACATCTCAACTTCACACAACTTCGCATCATGCAAAGATAAAAAGACTGATTTCTTCTATGCCGGAAGACATCCATCAATTCCAGCGCCATTTGCATTAATGTATACATGTATACAATTTGAATTGTACATAAATCAATTACCAAACCATTAATCATGAGGTGGCATCCCATAGCAATACGCTGGGCTAAATAATTGTTGAATTATTTTTGGTTGGACAACTTTGATCTTCAAAATACATACGACAAAGTGTTTCTAATGTATCTGTGGCTGGCTGATAAGAAATCATGGCACTGATATTTACAAAGCAGTGACACATGCAGTGTGAACTAGTCACAAAAAAGTTGTTTGACCACTAAAGTGTTTCTACAGGAGGAAAGCTGATGGCGATGGCGGTTTGGCCATCATATCAGTTCTGCGTGCCAGCTTGAAGTCTTAAGAAGTATGGTCTGCCAAGAAAGTTTGCTCAGCGACAAGCGAACATTGAATGGATGGAGAAATGATTGTCACATTTCTCTTTTTTATGATATACCCGCGTCCGCCAAACATCCCGTTCCATCGTCGCATAAAAATCAACGGTTCTAGTTTAAACGTCTAGGCCTCCCATATGAAGTCATTCAGAAGGAAATGATGGTCTTTTGGAGGATTGCCACGTCTCGGCCGTTGCTCTTATCGTTATACCTGTCATGAACAGCTGCGTAGAAATGCCCTTGACAATCCATGGAGCATGTTGAGACCCATGACGTAAACAAATCGGAAACTCAACAAAAAATCCACCTGCCCACCAAACGTTTGCTCAAGAAAACACGAAGAAATCTGACTAATGTATACCGCTTTTGTTTAAGGTTAATTCTCTCAAATAAATAGCAACAGAATTGCGCATACATTCAAGTAAGTAAGTTCAAATTTATGTAGGTAAGTTCTGATGATCAAATAATCCTGTTTCCATAAAGCCTAAATTAGAAACCTCCAGATTAATCACGGGTGTTTGAAAACTTCAAATCGAATGCATTTTACAAGTAAGCTTACATGAACTTCATTGTAAGATTTTCAACACATAGAAAATCTATTTCATTTTACCATACAGGTATGTATTTCGGTATAATTCAACTTATCATTTCATGCATTCTACAGTAGAACTTGTCCAAACTAATATCCTTGGGACTGGTGCTGGTTACTGAATAATAAAATCATCCTACATGTATGTTTCCAAATTCAACATTAAAAATCTCACTTCAAACAGAATGCATTATACATGTAAGCTTACATGTACCTCAAAGTAAAATTTTCAGCCCAGAAAATTATTTCATTTTACCATACATGTACATGTATGTATTTTGTATAATTCAACTACATTCTACAGTAGAACTTGTCCAAACTAATATCCTTGGGACTGGTGCTGATAGCTGAATAATAAAATAGTGGTGTGTTTCCGTATTCAAAATTAGGAATCTCACGATTAATCTTAATTAGTAATATATGGAAAATTCAATTTGTATATATTACACCTTATACTGTAGTAAAACTTTCAGCACAGAAAATTATTTCGCCATACATGTATATATTTTGGCACAATTCAACCAATCATTCTGCACATTCTACAGTGGAACATGTCTAAACTACAATTGTAATACTCTTGGGATTGGTGCTGAATAATGAAATAATCCAGTGTTTCCACATTCTAAATTTGAAATCTCCATATTCACGTTTGAAAAATTCTATTTGTGTGCAAATCTTATAGTAAAACTTCAGCACATTGAAAATATACATGTACAGTATGTATTTTGGTATATTTCAATTTGTCAGTCCGTGAATTCTACAAAATACAGTAGAACCTGTCTAAACTAATATCCTTGGGACTGGTCAGGAATAATAAAATAATCCTGTCCATAATCCTGTAATACATTGACAGTCTATAAACGTATGCCATCAAGAAAGTAGGTGCTGTAAGACGCTGTCTAGGACGCATATGAAATATTCTGATTTCCTTATTTTGGATCCACATATTGCATACCACATGCCTGAACAGTTGTGTAAAAAACGAATTTTTTTTTTAAATGACATGTTTATGCTTGGGATGAAATACAATTTCAGCACAAACCACATACGCACTTCATTAAAAATGATAATTCAGGAACTGCTAAAAATTGCAACAAAAAAGCATGTCTTCGTGTCACACATTTTTTTTGGAACATTTATAGACAGCGTAGTTTCGAAAAAAACCTCAATTAAAAGCATGAGACATGCACCTGGATGGCTCATTATGCCTAGAATTTCCTGTTGACAAGAGACATTAACGAAATTGAGTAAGCAAAGAAATAAATTCTGCACCTGGAAATCAGGCATACAGAAAGAAAATTGCTACATGAGAATTATCTGGAAATAAGTGCCCCGTTTCGAGTTCCTCACTAAAATTCCATCACAATTATCAATTTCGGGTAACTAATTTCCCTATTCGCAGAAATACACAGGAATTTAAAGAATCTTCCCTATTGTTTTTGTTGCTAAATTCGAAATAATCACTTCTGTGAAGCGATGTTAGAACACGCCTTAAAGGAATTGACTTAAAAAATAAGAAAAAAACAAGTGGAAAAAACCAAAGAATTGCGTTTTTGAGATCTGAACGAAAAGATGCTTCCTAAACAATTGTCAAGACGAGTGATAAAAAATACGGTTGTCAAAAAACGAAATTTTTTCAAAGCCATTTTCAGGGCTTTTTCTTTACAAGTTGTCAATTTATCAATCCATATAACCCATCATTATTTCCTCTATTTTTCAATGAGGAATTCGGCATCGTTAGTGGCTTTCCATCGATGATCAAGGCTTCTTTGAGTATCAAAAGAAAGTTTAAGATTAAGAATTGGTAATGCTATTTCTGTGTTTCTAGCTTTTGCGGATAAAATTTATACGAAATCGTGCGTATAAGTTCGAGATATATCAATGGGAACATGCATGCACATATTATTTAGAGCGAAAATTGAAATATTCCAAACCATACAGTACGTGATCTGCGAACTTCCCACTTCTAACTTCTGAAAAAAATATGGGAATTGAAATTGGCTTTTCGAAAGCTGCTTGCCCCTATAAATTATCCTTAGTCTAGGTCTTTAACCTCGCTATTTTATGACGTAGGCAGCCAGCTCTAATCGCATGACGTATGGCATGCCTGATAAAATACATTTGTAATAGATAAAAGCAAAATTCTTCAACTCGATTTTCTCATTCCTCAAGATCTCATTATACAAGTAAAAGGAGTAAGGACAACATATCAAATATCTCTGCCCAGAAGAACAAGCAGAAACAAAAAACAAAAATGCAGCATTATAAACTATAAAACCTTGTTCAAAATGTTACCTAAGTTCGACTATATCCAGCGGAAGAAAATACCAATACAGCAGGTGTTAATTTTGCATTTATAACGCAAACAGATTAGTTTACCAAAGAAAATGTTTTCTGAAAGACCATCAAGCATCATTAAGCGTTTGAAAGTAGTGTTTTTTACCACGTACATGTGCATGTACTTTGGTAAGCCTGTCGCCTCTGCAATATCTTGAGAAGCCCTAGACATTTTCGTTTCCATTTCGATAAGCCTGTTTTGCTACTTGTTCATGAAGGGCAATAACGTGGAAATAAATCATTCTAACGCGAGTGGGTGCAAGGAGCTCATGTTTCAGAGAAATCGAAACGATAAATTGAAGATATCGAGAATTTTTACACTATAGAAAAATGTATTAGCACTATATGCAAAGAAAAGTCGAGTTGACTTACTATGAACTCCTGCACGAAAGGAACTGTGAACAGTAGGAAAGTAAATCCCCTAAAGTGGCATGCCAAGCCCGCTATGGACGAACAATCGTAGCATTTTAAATATTAACATGGATTTGTCAAGTAATAGCTCAAAATAAACCAATTTCCTGGCTCGGGAGTTGACATCCCGTGCGCTTTAAATGTCGAGGGCTTTCAACAGAATACGTTCAATTCAATTTCCTCCAACGTTTTTATTGTCCCTATAGAAATGGGGCATATCAACAACACGCAATTTTTGGCGAAAAATGGATATTAAATATCCACCAAGTGCTGTTATGATTTCACAAAATTGCACGTTCAATAGAAACGCATTATTCTGAGTTTCTAACAACTCTAGTAGGCAGAGTGATTATTAAGTCCTACCCACATTGCAGAATTATTTTTAAAAAAACTTAGGAAAAAGTTGAATAACTTCTAGTTTATTTCATGCATTTGGTTTATATGGGATAACAGCAGGTGGCGTAGGGGGATTTTCTTCAATGAAAAATACTTGAAATTTGGATTCCATTTTATTTTGAAATTGAGCTTCAAATTGATTGGTGACTTGGCATCATGACAAAATATACCAGAGTAATACCATTGAGCTTTTAATTTACAACTACTTAATTTTCCCTGCACAGCCATCATTTTTGATTCTAGCGGTTGCAGCGCCGCCTGCTGGTACTCCCTGTGAACCAAATTCATGAAATAAAAATAAGTTCCTCTACATAGTTATAAATGTGTACCTTGTAACCAGAAGTTTTTAAAAACTAACTTTTGTTATGTAGGATGGGATTAATGATTTCCTTGAATATTATAGGTATTTAGCCAGCCAACAAACTTCGTTCTCAAGAACATGTTAGGGTCCCATTTTTGCATTCATATCAACCAATTTTTTTTTACACTTACAATCTTTCAGGGTGGGAAACCTCCAAAACTCGAAATATGTGTACATGTATATTTAGTCTCGTTTATGCGGCTATTTCTTTGAGCAATCGATAAACTGAATTTGATCTTGGAATCTGGTTTCACTGGGTGCATGCGCCGTCTGCAAACCTGTATGGAAGGTGAAGAACCTATCCACTTGCAAAATCTTGATAGCTGTAATACATGTAAAGACTTTGGTATAGATATTTTGAGCTATATTAAGCCTTTTGTTTACAACGCACTGCACAAGAAAATGCGATATAAGCGGGATAAATTGCATGGACAGTATATCAATTTGGAACCAGCTCAAGGAAGAACATGTCAGAGTTACTGGAGACCTCCATCAGGGGTCCACCACATGGTTGACAGCAGCCAATCTGATGAAGATTACTCTGGCCACAAATTTCGGACATAAGACAAATGTCTTCGATGCAACGTTATGGAAAATGACAAGGCATTTGAACACTTATCACTGTCCAAATCATGTCTAATGGCACTGTCAAGGCACAAGAAGCAACATCTTAATGGTATCAATGGACGAAGATTTCTGCATTACGATAAATCCAACTTCAGCTGACATCAATAACTAACGCAGTTTGTAAAAAGCGAAAAAGTCCATTGTAAGACTAAGAAAAGAATGTACTAAGGAAACGATAAGACAACAATGGATTTACAAAGAGATATTCAAACATTGCAAGTTACATTGGCACTGGAATCAGTTTGCAGTGAATTCAGACAAAGCATTGGTTGTTTGCAGACTATAATGCCCCACTAAGTTTTTAGCTTTGTTTCGTTGAAACGTTATACACGTGTAAGCATTGCAACTCAATTTCGGTATCTTTTGGAAAGACTATTGATATCTTTTAAATTGCCTTTTTATTTATGATCACTCATCGTGCTGGTATTCCAGAGAATGTATCAAAATATGGCAACTTCAAATTTTTCTCACGAGTTTCAATAGCCCAATATTGCATTCTAAGGAAAGTTCCACGAATATATAATTTTCAAATGGCAGTTGAAAATGTTTGGAGAATGGCTACCTCCCGCATAATTCTGCATGTTGGAGCAAAAAATGTCGGCAATAAATCTTCAAAAACACAAAAGCAACACGTCGTTTGCCAGTCAGTTATTAAAAGTTCAAAAGATGGATTGATTGCCTTCATTACCTTTTTACCGCAGTAGCATTAGAGAAACTTTTTCAAATCTATTAAAAATTTAACGAGGGACATGCGAAAACACGCTTAATCATAACATGATAGCCTGTTTTTTCCAACTTGCCACTTGAACATCTTACTTACATACCGGTATATATAATAGCAACCACCATGTCAAGGTATTCTGGCAAGATATCAGGGTTCCCACTCAAATGAAATTTACCACTTCGCTTACTTTTCCACGTTTTTACGTCAAAACTTGAAAATCTTAAATGCCCTTTCTCAAATCAGCAATCTCATTCAATCACATAACTGTGACTAGATACGCCCTCTTTTGAGCTGCATATTAAAAAAATTCAATTCATCACTTGAGGTTAAGGCAATTTAAGACTGGCATTATAGCTGATACTAATTTCCCTGACTTTTCCAAATTGTTCTAACTAACCTGACATTTCCAGGTTTCTCAGATAATATGCTATGTAATTGCAGCATTTTGCACGTTACAAGTTAGTCGTAAAGTCACATGAATTTCAGCGATTATGCACATGTCTGTTCTTGTGCAAAAACGTTTGTAGAATACCACTTACAAATCAATATGGTATAAGATAATGTGATCTTTATACGATCTTATATGATCACATGATCTTGTGAGATATCTTATAATACTTTGATTGGTAAATATTTTCTCCAAACGATTTTGGTTTTGGTTTCATTCCCATATAACCAGAATAATAACATCTGCCAAAGCACATCAATCATCACACAGATATAATCATTTCGCCATTTTGGCAATACAATAAGGTCTATGTGCCTAAATTAAATCTGGTGGAGCTTTCTGGTCACTGCATTTAGTACGTCATCTTACACTACTCAACAGTCGTGTACGTTACATCGCCAACCAAGCATTCAAATAATTAGGCCTAAAAAACCGCGAACATTGCATGTACAACGTATGCAGAAAAAATCCGTAAAAACGTAATTCACCATTCATCCAGAACGACTCGCAAGATGCAAAATTAGTTAATAGCCCAAGCACACGCTTGAGATGAAGATTGTTTATGGGGTTTTTTGCCCAAAACTTGGCAACTTGGCAAAAAGATGAGCAGGCCGGATTGCAAGGGTTGTTTCCAGAATAACTTTCAGAGATATGCAGTTGTTCATTGCCTGCGCCCTACGTGAATAATATAATAATGCAGATAAGCATTTTCAAAGATCATTGTCTCCATAAACAGCTTGTAAACTGTACGAGTAATGGAGCATAAAAAGCCAAAGTAAATACGAAATTTCCCTTTCAAGCATTCCTCATGGCGTTTTGGACCGCAGGCCTGCACAAGTGCCACATTTAAAACACATGAAAGGAAGACGTAAGAGTGGAAAATAATAAAAATTTCAAGAGAAATTAAATCACGTTATCTTAAATGGGAAAAATCCACCGGCGGCATCTTGCTTAGATTGCCGCAATTCTGGCTTGATATGGGCATGAAAGAGGTTTCAAAACAATGGCAAGCACAGATGCAGCTACCCTGAATACACATTAAGTAGGCCCCTATAATAAGAAGTCAGCATTCTACCAACTTTGTGCAATATTTGTAACAATCTAAGAGATTTACTTCACTATAGTCCCTGCTCCAGCATAAAGAATGCGGAAGTGGGCTTTCCCTTACAGCTCGTAAGTTAGCAGAAATTGCCTGGCGGTTTGGGGCAGGTAAATTAAAATTGTATTGTTAGGCTAGGTAAAACACAAATACAGGCTAAAAAAGCAAAATAAAAAGGACAGCAATGCCAAGTGTCATTCTTGTACACATGACAAGAAGAGTTGGAATATAAATATCATAATTTACTGGCCGTTAGGGGCAGCTAAGGTAATCAGAAATTACATTGTTAGGTTAGATTAAACACAAAAACCACAAAAAGACCAAACAATAAAAAATACTCGCATATTTGTATACCAGATAAGTAAATTTAAGTATAAATATGATGCAAACATTTGCAGCAGGTGTAAGCTTATAGTCTACGTGGACATGTACAGAACATGTACATAACTTATAGTCTCTCCTCCAGCATAGATTACGAAAATGTTGGCTTTTCCTTACAGCTCGTAAGCTAGTAGTGATTGCCTGGTGATGAGGGGCAAGCAAATTAGAATTGTATTGTTAGGTTAGTAAAACACAAAAAAGTCCAAAAAAGCAAAATAAAAAATAACAGATAGGCCAAGTGTCATTCTTGTATACTTGACTATTATGAAACTATTACAATTGCCTGGTTGTTAGGGGCAGGTAAGGCAATCAGAAATTACATTGCTAGGTTAGATTAAACAACAGAAACCACAATATCACCAAAAAACAAAGTAAAAATATACTTGTATATACAAATATGATGTAAACATTTGCAGCAGGTGCAAGTTTATGCATGTAGTCTACGTGTCCATGTACATCAAAGTTTATTACAAATGCAATTATTATAATGTTCTTTAATTAAAATGCAATTTTGCTTACCTAAACTTTGTTTAATGTTTCAGGAATAATATTGTGAACTTCAGATTACCATGCATCAGGGTTTCGTCACTTACTTATTAACATCTAATGATGTGCATGCCCAAGATGCACTTGCCATGAACCAAAGTTTCAATGGTGCACATTTTCATTTTTTTGGCTAAAAATCCACCAAAGAACATACAAATTTCCTTCTAACGCATGCAACAGAAAGCCGAAAAAGGTTCATAAAGAACTAGTTTGGTGCATTAAAGTGTTCCCAAATGACATGCTCGATGCCAAGAGCTATTTTTATGTCCCATTCGCTGCTTTCAGCGCTGCGTTGCTGCTATTTAGGCTGCTAATTCAGATTTTCAAATTCTTCATATATTCATTTAAAAGTGTCACCCGCTGGAAACTATGTTATGTCTACACCTAAATGGGCCCATGCGGAAAATGAGAAAGCCCCATTTAAAAGAGATAAAAATCTCAACCATTATATACAAGGCATAATAAATTCGCCATTATTGCCAATTTGAGTCACGTAGTTGGAATCCGTTTGAAACATTGCAAAAGCGACTGATCATAAAAATCAAATCAGATTTCCCCAAGGGATTCATCTATCTAGGCAACAGGACCCTACAAGAACTCGCCTATATACATTTCCGCTTATGGGCCCGCAGGATAGTTACAGATTTAATTTACGATGCATTATTTATAAGTTTAAAATTTCTGTAATAAACCATGTGCATTTCTCACAATGTATTTCAACCACTCACATAATATCGTACTTCCTATTTTAAGGTGTAAATAAATTGATCCAAGCCATAATAACATACGGATAAACTACGGTAAATTGCCTTCTCCAAACATGCACTTCAAAGCTACTTGTCTGGTAAACAATGTATTTAAACCACTTTTTGGATGATCATACATGTACATGGCCAGATAATGAATTTTTAACCACCAGAAATGCAATTAGAAACAACTACAATATTTATAAATTTCGGAATTTTTATTTGCCGCATAAAAGCACCCTAATGGCTTCTTAATTTTTGTGGCCCCAATAAAATTTGCAGAAATAAGTCTACGCCATAAAAGTATTGACGACTGTTTAATTACGACTCATAAAATTAAACATAAACAGATTTACTGCTGGGAACGGCCTGTCCATCGCGATTAATTAAGAATAAGTAAATTATACCAACCACCACGGCAGCCATAAAATACAGGTAGGTTTGTTTAAAGCCACGTGCAGTATATTTGAGCATTGCCATTTTAACATATTTATTGCGCAAATAAATGCTGTAATTGTTGTCCTAAGCTCGGTCAGCCACATCTATCAAAATCAGCAATAAATGTGTACTGAATTCAACTTACAAAATGATAAATGGGCATTTCATTTATATTGAGCAGAGCCAGGCCACATCCAAAATTTGTGTGGTTCACCAATCTAGTTTCTTACGATTTTTTTATAATTTAATTCACAGTGAATGAAAACACTACAATTATTGTAATGACACCATAAAAACAAGATCAGTGTCCCAACTGCTAACGTTTATAATTTGAATAGACCCGAAGTAATTTTTAAAACACTTTAAATGAGTTGATAGAAAAATAGAATCTCATTAACAAATTCATGTAAATTTTTACGAACATATACCTGTATAAGTTTGTACAACCCAAACATGATTGGACCTATATTTTGCAAGCTATTAGCAGCCAAATTTTTCAAGCCAAAGCAGTCTTTACCTAATAGAAATTCAATTTAGCAAGGATGTTGGTGAGCACCCAAATTACCACCCAGACTGGGATTTACAGCAACCAGCCCTACCACATGGCACATACCTTTACTGACAGTGGGAAACCGAATTGAACTAGGTCGTAATGGTATAATCCAGTCATAGCAAAAATTACCAAATCTGTCAATTGTCATTACAGAATGTAATTTTTCAGTGTTTCCTGAAAATATGAAAGCCCTACTTGGAAACACCATATGATAGCGTAATTTTTACAATGCAACAATGCTGGCAAAGACATAACAGACAACGTTTTTTTCGTTGTTTTCAAAACATTTGTGGATCATCGTCAGAAATAGGTACGGCTATCACACCATAGCTGACAGAAAATGTGCTCCGAAGTTATTTACAAGTGTAAACATGGTAGCTGGTGTGTACTTGCCCTAGTTGACAAAATATCGAAAATAGGCTAAAACTCACCCTTGCATGACCAGGCAGAGCAAGTCCCTCTGGTATAGGGCAGCGAAAACACAACCAACCCTACCATCACTTAGGCCTAGTGGTTGCAGAGGTTAATTTGGTGAGTGATGAGCGACACACATATGACAAAATTCCATGCAAAATACTTCATCATGTTTGAGGCCTAAATTAGAAATCCTAAGTGGAACATGCGTTGCACCAGCTTTACGAGTGTATGTGTAACTTAACACCTCTGTTGTACAAACATGGCCTGAGACTAATTGCACCTGAGGTGCTTCCTAGACACGACAGGTGAGGAAAGAGCCAATCTGTCAACAATCAATTTGAAGGAAAGCCACACGCAAGAATTTAACTAAAACAGACAATTATGCTAAGCAAGGCAAAACCTGCCTTTGGGAATTTGAATTCAGTTAACAGCGTTTAACCTTTGGTAATCTGTACAAGGGTTCCAAACACCTTATCAGTTACCTGGATTTCAAATACCTAGATCTAAAATAGTAGGCTTTTGGCCCACCTCACCAAACAAACATATGCCAATGAACGAATGATATCTTAAAATAATGAATTTTAGGTAATTTTCCTTGAAATATTTTTTTCTTTGGAATTTTGGGTATTTTGAAAATTTATTAGTGACAAAAATTAACTCCACAGACGAAAACTGAATACATCATTCAAGAAATAACGGATTTTAGGTGTAACCTCTGGATAACGTTTGTCAGAAATATTTACTAACAAAGGCAACACTGACGACAATTTTAATTTTCGTTAAAACTACAGTGGTGGTGACATGGATTGGGACCTCAATAAAATTCCAGATTTCTGCATACACAAATTTTCAGGTACGCGGTCATTACGAGCTTGGAAAATAATGCATTTGGAAAATGCAGTCATCCCTCAACGATAACCATAGTATATTTACGATAAACATAAATGTGAATATAAGAAAATAAAAGAAATAGAAGAATGTGAATTACAAAAATAACGGATTTTAGGAGTAATCTTTGAAAAAAAATTTTCAGAAATAATAAAGGCATTTAACATTGACGGCAATTTTAATATTTTATTAACTAAATGAATAAAGTGATATTAATTCAGATACGCCGTAGACGAATTCTTCTGAAAAAAATCACTGATGCCGAATTTTAAAGGATTTTAGAGGCCCAATCATTTTTATGCCTACTTCTCAGAATTACAATGAAGAGAAACTAAAATTTAGATATACGAAAAATCCCAGAATTGCCTGAGTTTTCCAGGGTTTTCGGGTTTTTAGTCACCATGCAGTTTATCAAATCAGGTTTGCATGTTTTAAATCAAGTCAAGGCAGCCTTACGTAGATTGAAGTAATTTAAAATCTGCATGAAAACAGTGTTATTCTGGCAACCAGAAGTATAGCAAGTACTAAAAATCGATTGTGAATTCGTTGAAGTGTAAGCTGTTTTCTTCACAAATGTTTTCCAAGAGTTGAAGTGGCCCGCCTCCATAGACTAAATAACAATGCATTGCACTAAATAAATTTGTTTGAAAATTGTCAAAGCACAGCTCCAACAGAACTGCTACCTTTTATGAACAGTAGTTCATGCAATACTAAAACTGATATATCCTGCTTAGGGAGATTACAGGAGATCCCTTGTTAATGATGGAATGAAATACATGTTGAATTATGTTGACTAACAATGTCTAAGCTCCTTAATTACAACTTTAATTTGTTATTTGTTTCAGTTGAGAGGGTGAGTGGGAATGGGAGAGGATGGAAACTGATCTACATGCATTTTCATGCTGAGTTCGAAAACAAAGATTGACTTAAGCTTATGCTTATTTCTGATTCTGCATTAATAAACGGAGGCGTATTATATTGCAATAAGGGAATTCAAAAACTGCGGATGAATTTTATAAATGTTTTGGGATATTTACTTCCATTCGTAACAAAAAAATGGTTTTGAAAATAAATTTGAAATATGCGCTAATGAACAAAAAGCCAGCAACAAAAACCAATGGCTTGTCACAACTGTGGATACATAATATAAACTGTATTTCTCTTTGAGGATTCCAGTCATCACCTTGTTGGTAAAGCTATAATGATGACTTACCCACTATTGTGCGAATATTTCTGTTGTTTTTATACCTTCTACGAAGTTGGGAATTAACCTTCGAGGCACGTTTTCAGAGATGCCCATTTTAATATAAATATTTGAAAGAAAACGTCACCAACATATTTTTTATTCCAACTACACGATAAGATTGGATGCCCCGCCATTTCGATGTTATTTTAGTATACAATGCCGATGGAATTAGAATATTTTGAAAAGCTAATGCAATCTGCCAGCGAAGCCTGTTTTCCCTGCAAAAAATCGACAACAAGCAAACAGGCTTAGCTCGAAGGACAGGACGATGCTTCATTAAACATTACACATTTTGGGAGTATTATACCCGTACCATAAATAATGGTATGCCGACTTCGAAGAATTTATTCGTCTGCAGGGTACACCGCAACAATTCAATTACTCTTGAACTTGCATTTTGATGCCCGTGTACCAGAGCAATTCAATCCAATTTTTTTGTTTTGTTTTTTGTCAAAGATTAACACTTGACTCTTGAAAAACAACAACGCCAATAACAACCCATTGCCAAGTAGACTGTCAAGTTATGCAGTGAATATTCCCAGAGTTTTTCTAAGATAATATGCCATCAACCGATTTCACTACTTTTCATATTAATATGACCCAGGCTAACATATGAACTTTGATAATTGGTTAGCCTTTAGGTGTTTACCCAAAACTTCGAGTTTGTTTTGGCTCTAAGGAATATAGTAAATTAAAGTGCTTCATTAACAACTAGGTGAATGATATCGAAAAAACTATGAACCGTCTTATACATGTAGATGTACATGCATAGATTATTGCAGCACATCTCAAAATTACTTTCGACATTGAATACAGACAACCAAGGTAAACGAAACCTCTCTGGAC
Source organism: Kryphioiulus occultus (assembly GCA_034687865.1). NCBI lineage: Eukaryota > Metazoa > Arthropoda > Diplopoda > Julida > Julidae > Kryphioiulus > Kryphioiulus occultus. Next base: position 75,344 of record JAQGAF010000079.1, on the reverse strand, counting down.
ATTTTTAGTGTTATTTATACAGGGTGATCATAAAGTAATACCCTCATTCCAAAAATAATTTAAAAGCTTAGAACAGGGAACAACTTTTGGAAAAAGGAAAAAATTCAAAAGTTTTTATTTCATGAAAATGGTTTACAGGCGGTGTCAGCAGGGGGCGCTGTAACCGCTAGAATCTAAAATGGCGTCTACGCAGAGTAAAGCTCAATGTGTTTTCAGCTACAGTTAATCATGATACCAAATCACCAATCAGTGTTAAAGACAATTTAAAATAAAATTGAATTCAAAAGAGAATTCCATGCTGTCTTGAGTTTTCCTATGTAAATGGTATTTTCGAGTCTTGCGACTGCAGCGGCGCCGGCAGGCACTTACTGTGAACCAAATACTGTCCTTGTAACTAACAGTTTTTTAAATTAGTTGTTCAAACGAACCCAGGGCTTGATGATTCCCCTGTGCATTTATGATACACGTTTGTGCATTCATTTAGTTTCTCTTCGATATTCGTCATGCTTCACCAAACACGTGGTTTGATTTGTTTGTTTTCTAAGCTTCAAACTTGTCTGTTAGTGACAAACGACTCGTTTTGCTCAAAAATGAACAGAATCGACAAGCCATGAGCAACCTATCCAAAACAGTGCCATCAATGACGAAAAGCATGTCACAGTGATATTAATTCAGAGCTCACAATGTCAGCTACTTTCTGTATCGTCGTGGGTAGTAAGTTATCATACAAGTTTAGTAGAATTAATGAGAAACAAGGTAGTGACACCGTGTCTATCCGGCATCATCACTCACATTATGCAAAGCCCAGCCAGACAAGTTGGCTGTCAGAATATCTAAAGCATCGCAAATAAATTACGGAGTAAAAATTATGCCAATAATGTGTTTTTCAGGCAAGCACTATGTCAATTTTGGACGTAATCTGCACGAGGATGGCGGAAAAGCAACTTGAGAAAATTAAATATGCAACAGTCTATACAAGCTGTAATTACCAAATGGTGGATGAACAAGACTTTCCAACGTGCTAAAAAACGAGTATGTAATTAAAGATGCCATGCAAAGTCCGACAGCTCGTCTTGGATGAATTATCGAGCAAGGATTCGTCTTGTGAGGTACATTTGGACTCAAGTTACCATGAGTAATATGACTACCAACGAAGATCAAATCAAAAGGCGTGTAAATGACAAAATTGTTCATGAAATTCCTGCCTAATATAATTGCGTTTTAGGTGTCAATCATCGAGTAGAATGGCTAAAATTTCCATCAATGAACTGAATTAAAATCGTATGGTTGTGTGAACTTAGTGCGAATCAATTAAGGCCAAGCAACGTTAATTGCAACTATGTAACATTAAACTGACAAACTGTCTAGGTATTTATTCAACAAACTTCCTCCCACGTGGCTTTAAAAAACAAACGAACTGACAATAAACGTTGCTTTGTATACGTCCATAGCGTGGGATGGTGCAACATTCACAACTCACTTAAAATTAAGAGCATATTTAACCCATGCAGGTTTTCCGATAAGATAACCAGTTGCTTGTGATGTTACACAGCGGTTCATAAACTAAAAGATAGCAAATTATGTCCACCCCACTTATTCGCATAACATGGAACGCACAACAATTCTTTAGCGCCTAATACATCTAGATAGTTGGCTAATAATGGTGTAATGAACTTCAGATCATGATGTAGAAACAAGTTATTAACTTATCAGCAAACTAATCCCACATATATTAACTTTGGAAACATTTTAAATGGTTTATTTTTAAGCAGGTGTTCCATGGAACTCTCCAAATGTGAACAAAATATTTATATTTCTGTTTGTCTAGTATATTTGTACTGTATATCTGTAAAAATTTATCATTTTTGTTTCGGGTTTTCTTTTTTGTTTAACCTAGCCTAAACTAGCCTAAAAATGTATATTTTTAATTTTGCTGTCGAACTGCAGGCAATCAAAGCTAGCCTATGAGCCATTAGGAGAAGCCAACTTTATCATTGTGTTTATTGGGGAGCAGTGCATACTCTATAGAACAACCAAGGAATTTCATTTTTCTATCTAGTGCAAACAATTTTCTGAAGCATTTCTTGCCGTTCTTTTCCTGGAGAAACCATTGTCCTTTAAAATATTTATATTTTTACATGTTTGGTATATTTGAATATCTGCGGCAATTTAAACTTTATTTGTGTGTTTAACCTAACATAAACCAATCTAAAACCGTAATTTCATTTATCTGCCCAACTTCAGGAAATTACTGACAGCCTACAAGCCGTTAGGAGAAGTCTATTTTATGATTGTGTATATAGGGGAACAGGGCATAATTTTTAGAACGGCCACGGAATTTCATTTGTTCCATCTAGTGTAAACAATTTTCTCAAGCATCTCACAGTTCTTTTCACGGAGAAAGTACTCTCTGAAACCATTGTAATCAGTTGTCGACATCGCAGCTTAAGAAAATGCACTGACGATTGACAAAACAATGCGCCTAGCTACATCCTTTCATTTGAAACGAAATTTTCTGCATTAAACGTAATCCTTGGATACGGTAATCCGAAAAGCCACAAATGGGTATCCACGCATGTTCCCAGTCATTTTTGTGATTATTTCAAACTTCAACATTCTAAGAAGATGCAAGGGAGTTATTTAAAGAAGTAATCAGAACTGAATTTAAATAAGTGATCATGTATACTCCAAAGTACAGCGTACAAAAAATGAATTCCCAATTCTGTATATCCCTATACATTATTTAAGTTTTTTAATGACTGTAAAGGCTCGCAGCAGATTTAATGCAACTTAAAAACATTAGCATCAAATGAAATGGAACTGTTCATAAATTCCTGTAACCTGAAGTATATTTTATTATAAAGTTGCAGTCATCATTCTCATATCTGATAATTGCATATATGTAAATCTGATTTTTCAAGGTGCAGAACATCCAGCGGGCAATTTCAGCGCAAAAGGAATTTATTTTTATAGATTATTTATGCAAGCTGAATTTAACGAACAGACCTGCCTTGCCTAATTAGACTAAAATTTAGCTCCTTCCGTTCACCGACATAAAACTAATGAAGTAGCCTTTCGACAATGATAAATTTCGGAAGAAGCTGAAGTAAAGCTGTTGGAATCCAGGAAATTAACAACACTGTAAAATAAAATAAAATGGGCACTGCGGGGCCTCACTGCAGTAATTTTGGAAAGCGCAGAATTTTACGTAACTTGTTTACTTAAAATGTGCACACTAACAAGATGGCTGAAAGCACAATGACATTCACAATGACATTTTTACATCCGGCAGCGCCTGACTTCTTGGCATTTGCAAGTTGTTGCCTGCAGGGGTTTAAACACTAAATCCTTTTCCCATCCTTTACAAATTCCAATCACTGCACAAGAGAGGAGGGACAACCATAAAATAAGCATGAATCTGCATAACCTGACTTAAATGCAATTTCTGATTCAGCTGCCCCTAACCGCCAGGCAATCACTGCCAGCATACGAGCCATGACACTTTCTCTTAATGACTATGGTGGCTCAGTGACAATACCGAAGTACACCACAAAATAGCAATATAAATGTTCCGTATCAGCACACACAATATTATTAAAAAAAGACAGTGACAAGCGAATAAACCGAGTTCATATCTGCGCATAATTATTTCACGTGATTTAATGCATCATTTGCCACGGTTTCGCACATTAATTAATAAAGCTGCATGGAGCACAGAATGATTTAATAATGCATTCCTCCTGCTCGTAGAGAAAACTCGATGCATTTTAATCTCAATTTTCGTCTGCATGAAGAAACACAGTTCATATTTGCTCCATTGCTAACAGCACCGCAAAGATGTTTCAATCAGTGCAATTTATAAAAAAGGAATCGTTATTAGATCTAGTAATGTGCATTTAAAATAATTGGAAGGGCATTTTCAGAGGCAGGAAGCAATCTCTTGAGCGAAAGAAATCGTATCCGGCACAAGGATGAAATTTACTTTGCATTAGCACTTAGAGCAAATGCCATTCTGCAATAAAGATGCATTTGAAAAAAAAAGAGTTTGGCTAATGCATAGCACATCAGAACATGCCATTTTCGCAATCATACATGACTCCAAAAGAACAGGAAGGTTTTTGGCTATCGTTCTGCAATTTGTGAAAAAATAATTAGCATGCAAGTATTCTAGCTTTAATACTTACTTTATAAACAGTAATGGCCGCTAGTCAATAATTGGATTATATTTCCATATCTTCTTTGTCTACTAGCTATTTGAAAAATATGTTGTTATGGAAGTCCATTATCTTCTTGGATTGCATTATCTTCAGTTTTGTCATATAAGCGTCAACACTAAATACGTGTACATGTATTTCAAATCAAACAGGCATTTTTAACTCAAAATACCATTATTCCTTTGATGAACTGGATGAAAGTCAGTGGGTTTTTTGCCATAAATATTCAGTAGTTTAGAAGTTGAGTAATTTAGCAATTAAGTTCAAACGCAACAATTAAAATGTTGTAGTGAGATTGTCCATTTGGTCAACTGCATGTATAGTTTACATAAAAATACCATTAGTGTAATCTGTAATCAGATTTTGAAGAAAGACATTTCAAATTCTAGGGAGCCAACTTGTTCCTACCAGGAACACTTTCAGAATTAATCTACACTATATACATGTACAGTGGGATACATTAAATGATTCATCAAAAGGTTAATTAAACGACAATTTACGATTCTGCCTTATAAATACAACTGACTTAAAGAACCTTGTAGTGATAACAGCGCCGAAATTCGTAGAAATCAATAATTGGTCGAGTTACACTTCTATAATGACATTAACTTCTAATGAGGTACAAGGTCACAATGTGATAAACTATCTGGCTTTGGTTCAGTTTGCAGTGATATTATTCGTTGTACTTGTGCATCTGGCAAGCAATCAATTGGTGGATGTTTGCACGCAGCAGTATACTGTGTATACGCAGTTTTCTATCAATTCGCATTAAAGACGAGATACAAGAAAGTTTTTGAAGTTGACTCAAGTCAAAGTGGGCCTACGTTTTCCGCAATCCGACAACAGCAACAGAACAAACGACGTGCCTGTGCAACTTGTAATGATTGGAGAAAAACGGTTTATAAGGAGAAACTCCTTTTACAATCACCATTGTTGAAGATAGTCGCCCACTTCATTCCAACAATTCCTATACTTTAATCCCTAGAGTATAATCAAGTCGCATACAACCGACAAGGACTCTGTCATTGATGTATCGCAAGAAGTCTATATGGTTACTGCAAAAGCAACATTTATTTTCACGACTTATACTCTGAAGCCCATGCAATTTATTTCAAAGCAAATTGCATTTTCGCTTGACCAAATACTAGTGAGGTGTAAATCATGGCGCTAAATAAAGGAAAATCAACCCTGTCATTATGCAGTTATTGGTATAGTAAAGGTTGTTGCATACTTCCTGGGCAAGTGTCATCTTTAAGAGGTTAATATCATTTTTTACTTGCTGAAACAATGTTGTTCTATATAGACAGTGTTATTTCTTGCTACTCGTTTGTATGGGGCAGCCATGCGAGGCAAACATCCTTTTGCTTGATGGGAGGAAATAAGAGTGAGGATGTGTGAAAAAGACATTTGGTAAACCCAGTTCATGCATTATGCAGAAATACAAATCTTCTTAAAACACTGGTAAAAGACCATAATAAAACAGGAACCCCCATTTTCGTCTGATAACTTGTTTCCTTTGCCCTATAGCTGTTCCACATGAACTGACAGAAAAGTGCATCATTGCATGGACATTTTGCCAAAAACAAAAAGGTACTTTTGTATATGTTGTTTTCCTACGAAAAATGGATCCAAGATGGCAACAGCACAATAAGTACAAATGGAATGTGACTTACAAATGGAATGTGACGTGCAAACCATTCTGTATGCACTTAGCATTTCTTAGGCCGGATTTTTCAAGATTTTTAAAGAAGACCAGAAAAATTACTTTCTCTTTCTGGACAAGTCTTAAAGATTAATGGACAAAAACACACGTTTAAAAATAAATCCCAAACAGTTTACACTATAAATTTAATGATCGTTCTACTGTAGACCATGATAAGCTACTGAATGGCATTCTGAACCAAAACATTTAACATTCTTGATGAATATATTTAGATGCAGTAAAAGTAAGAGTAGTTTTAAATTATGGACACATTGAAAAGTGAACAAGGTAACCCTTTCAATTTTACCGAAAAACTGCCCATGTGTGGTGGTAAACTTTATTTATACTAATCAAAAGATAACCACATCATTAAATGCGTAATTAATTAGCGGGCTTGATAAACAGTTGACTAATTCGCCGACATTTCAAATACGTTTTCTACGAATTTCTTTAGTGGCAATAAAATGTGTGGAAATTTATTTGCTTCATAGCAAATGAATTCCAGTTCGTTAGTGCATTGATGACCAATTATTTCCATTTGATAGGATGCAGTCCAGACAAATACGACTCAACTTATATATTCCAAATTGGACATTCATCAATTGGAAATGTCTAATTACATGTACATGTATAGTATCATATCCTACCTACCCCTCATCTTTAAACAATGGAGAAACATTTTATTTTATCCTTTCCCAAAATGTAAATTTTACAGAAAATGTTGCGTGCAAAGGTTTATATTCCAAAAACATGTCCAATACCTTTATTTTGAACGTTTCTCACGTACTAAAGAATTCCAAATTTAGACAATAAGAAGAAATTTTTAGAATACGAATCAAATAAAGTACTTATATCGACCAATGGACAACGATAAATTGAATAGAACGCCGTAAGACGAAAGATTCAAAGCCCAATATATGTCCCCTACCAGCAAATGCATTTATTGAAAATAAAATTGCCATGGGAAAATTTTAGTGCTTTGAATAATGGACAGTAAATTTTCCTGAAATACGTGCTAGGAATTTCTCTTACCAAAACTGAACCATAAGCACTATCCTGCAAGTGGCATACTAAATAAGACAACTTTATGTAAAAGACAGGAAAATGCGAATATAAAATGAATGCTGATAATTCGGTATATTTTAATTTTGAGACTTATTTTAGAGTGCCTTAATTAAAACTAATATATAGGCAATACATCAGAAAATGTTTCACTATTACGATTAATCTCAATGTTGGTCCATGAAAGTTGAATTTTAAAACAATAAGTTAGCTTGACATAAGAAAACTACAAAGCCAGAAATTCTGAAGCAGCATGCAGCAAATATGAAAGTAAATTTACATTTCAGAGTCCGGAATTCCTCATTAACTGTTTCGGTTTGCAAGTGCCATTTTCCAGCCAATTGCAGCAGAAATATTTATTTCTAATTAAAATATATGTCAAAACCTATGGCCAAACAACTCATTTTATATTAACATAAATGCGCATGAACAGAAAATTTATACAGAAGCAAGTGTTGACTGATTTTAAGCAATTTCTTGCATGTTGATGTTTACCATAATAGCATACTATATGCGGAGATTGCTACTATGTAGGGCAATTACGCATTTATGGTCACAGCTATGCCATAGTTAACCCACATTTGTGGAAAAAAACTTTCCACTAAAGGACTAAATTCAGTTTACGAGACTCAGCAAGAATCACTCAAATTCTAATGCTGATAACAAGGCATATTATATCAACAAGCACTTCTGATGGTTGAATTACATCATTCGAACAATAACAACTATTTGGAAAAAATTAACGTCTTCAGCAAAACACTCGAACTTTTCAACTAATTGGTAAGTTTGAGGATAGTATTTTTATATCGAAAAAAAAGTTTATTTAAGGTCGCATCAGCAATAAGCTGTCGCAACAAACAAGTAGTAATTATGACGCTGGAACCCTTAACGAGAAATTGTCATGTTAAAAAAGTTATACTGGTAGATGCACCTGTTGTGCTGTCATAAAACTCGCCATAATGTTGCATCATGTTACACAGTCACATTTTGATCTGTGATGACTAAAGTAATCAATTTGATCTGTGATGACAAAAGTAAAAACAACACAAAAAGAAATTTCGTAATTAGAATTTATGATCAAGTCATAAATTATTTTCCAGGAAATGTTGGCCGCGCCATGAAGACGAATCACAATAAAAAGTGGCAAAAACTAAAATGCCTGTTGGTTTACTCTAAAAAATCAGCACCGTAAAAGATCCGTAATAAAAACCGAAAACTAAACAGTAGAAATGAGGTGCCAAAGCAAATAAGGTTCACCCTTTCCGATATACACTGTACATGTATACAGAACTGCAAATGAAAAACTTCAGCAATGTCATGGATCCTTTGGCTCAGATCTAGTACTGTCCATCAACATTTCTGCCAAAAATACACAGGGAAAGGCTTGCATAAGGCTGAAACCTAAATTCCGCATTTTCATAACTTTGGCACGGGTTAACGCCTTGTTTACTTAGCACTTACACGTATTTGATTTCACGTTTATCATTCCTTATAATTTCGGGCATAAATAGAAAAAGGCGAGCTATTAGAGCAAGCAGAACCCATTGCACCAAATGCTGATCTCTTGAAAAATGTCTTGAAAAATGACCATGTGCCATTTTAAACAGGCAGTGACAGCATTTATGCACGAAAAGAGGATCATGTTCGTGTGCCAACATGCTCCGAGCAATTATAATTAACACAGGCATCAGTAGGACGTTTTTGGTAAGGATCCAGCATACTGTTGACGGGATGTGGAAAAGCAGCCAACTCTGAAATCAAAGTTGGTTGATGATATGTCTGATCACATTATTTTCCAGAAATGAATGACGATGATACGCCCCAAGGCTTGCGAAAACAACTCGTGTTTTCACACTCCAAAACGGTTAGAAAATTGCCAACAGAAACATACTATTGAAGATAACATTCATATCTGTGGCTACAGAAGAAATTTGTGATAATAAAAACGCCATTTTGTATGGATTGTTGACATGTGATTATACTTTAGAATATGCACTGCACCAAAAGTGCACACAAAACATCATATATGTTCATGTACACTGCAAACATGTATTTCAACTTAACATATTTATTTCAAAAGACCTATCCAAGACTTTGCAATGTTTACTTGGACTTTTTTATGTTTATCCTAGCCAAACCTAATCTCGTGTGTCCTAAAATAGCCTACAATGTAATATCTTTATTTATGTGCACTTAACCGCAGGCAATCACTGCCAGCCAAAGAACCATTAGGAGAAGCCCACTTTCTCAAAGTACCTATGCAGGAGCAGGGCATATTACGGAGCACAGCATATTAAAACTGAATTTGCATATTAAAAATGCCCCGTCATGTCATATTTTTAATGAAAAGTCATCTCAGGATCATATAATAATTGATTATTTTTTTGGAAATTTGATTATATGCATTCTCGATTTGCTTTACATGTATTGCACTTTACAATGTGGGATGAAGTGCGGGAAAGCCTGGAACAGATAACAAATGTTTTTTTTTACTTTTTGAACATTTAATTAGCTCATATATGTATACATTCTAGATTTGATATTACATTTAACAAGGTCGAATCATGCTCAGAAGAATGGGAAGATATTTCTGGAGCAGACTACAAATGTTTCTTTTTTCACTGGTTTTTAGCAATTTAATTAACTATATGTATATAAAAATCGATTTGCTATTGCATTTAACAGCGTCGGATCTTGTTCTGAAAATTTTTTGGTACTATGGGACACAAACGTTTTGTCAATTTTAATATTCAAATACAATTTTTAAAGTTGCAAATTTGTTATTTGGACATCTGGAAAAATCATCTGCAAAAATCATCTCTGGATAAACTAAACAGTGATCCAGAGATGACTTTTTACATACCTGTATTTAATTTCAATTGGAAACAATAAAAACTAGTGTTTCTTCAAATTAATCCGTAACTCCTTCACATTAGTGATTAACAATTCTGGGAATCTGACAAAATTTTCAAAGGTCACAAAGTACCTATAACGTTCATTGCGTTTGGGTTGTCAGATGAAGAATGGAATCCTATAACAAATTAATGCTCATCAGCTATTCCAAATGGAAATCTTGCCCAAACTTCTTCATCCAATGAAGAATCTGAGAATGCACGAATTCAAGATAAACTTGACACTGGAGTGAACATCTCAAATTCAGTCCTTCAGTAGTGCTTATGGCATTAATATTTACATGTCTACTAATGCATAAAGCATTATGCTGATCTTTTTCCACGAGCCTACACAGGACTTATTTTCCATAAGTTTAATAACAATCCAGATTAAATAGTTCATTCGATTACAGATTTTATATTACTGCAACATTGGTAATTCTCTTTTGCCATTAAGTAAAAAAATGCTCCAAATTTAAGTACCAAGAAATCCGCAAACAGCACTGCTTGTATCCCTTAAAAAACTGGAGCATATGTGTATGGATTTCTTACGTACGAATTTTTTCAAGGAGGCTGCAAAAAACTGCCTTAGAAAAAACTAAGCTTATATGGAAGTTTGAGGCAAGACAGCACATGTGGTTGTTTGAACCTCTTAGAGCTGGCAAAGCAGAAAATAGGAGGTTATCCCTCAGACTTGACAAACAAGCCGACATCCGAAATATATTTCTAAAGGGTTACTTAAAAAGTATGTTTGGATGCTTCCCAAGCATGCAGCCCAAACAATACGAAGAAATACCCTTACTGGCTTAACTCCTCGTGTTTTGTGTGAAATTAGGGACAAAAATGAAAAGTATCCAATGTAAGGAATGGGGACAGGTTTAATATCCTAAGGCCTCATATTATGGTCGCCACACTCTCAATAGTTTATCATGCCTCATTTCTACATAACAATTTCACGGTAAATAGCTCGGCAAATTAGCGAAGCTGTTTACGTTTAATAAATTGGCTACACTTCATGACGTTGGAGTGAAGTATTAATCAATCTTAAGATAGTGGTAAGCACTTTCGTCATACCGGCAAAGACAGCAGTATGCCAAAAGTCATCCATGGACCGCTTTTCCAGAATCAATTTTAAAGGTTGGGAACTTTTATTCTAGAGAAACAGACTAACTTTAAACAATCTTTAATCGTAAATTCAAAAACATAAAACAATTATAAATGTTTGGTACAATAATTTACATATTTTAATGTTTGCTAAAATTTTCTGGAAAGTGGTTCAGCGATGCCTTTTGGTATATTAAGTTCTAACTAATACCACATTGATAACCAATGAAGGCTTCGTGACGAAGACGAAAAACAGTTAGCCTGTGGTTAGCAAAATTCATTAACTTTAGCTTTTCTGAGATATACTGAGAATTTAAGCAAAGAATGCGACTTTTAGCAAATGCAATATGATATTGATATCTACTACATGTGCAAAAATGCAATGGGAATTATTATGAAGAATGAGTCCGAAAATTTCCTGAATCGAAAAACAATTAGCATGTGTTAGCAACATTCTTTAACTTTACGTTTTTAGATTTTTATGATTTACACAGAGAAGATTGTTGTCCAGAAGTCTTATTTTAACAAATGCAATATGATATTGCTATCTTCTGCATGCATTTGCAACAAAGAAATGGAACTTCCCATGATTCAAGTATCAGATTTTTATATTATGGAGAATGAGTGCCAGAATACCCAAAACTTGTGATTCATCAAGCTTGATATGGATAGGCTGCATAAGTCACTTTAATAGAATATTTTGAGAAAAAAAAAAACGAATCCCTAGACAAACGGTGGCACAGTTTTCTAAAAAAATGGAGCATAGTGACATGGTATTACAAGTCACTAAACAATTCATATTCCGGCAGTAAATGGTCGAATCCACCATGTTCCTCTAAATTAAAGAGAATGTTCCCAGGCTATATATTTCGTTGCTGTCGTCTTTGGCGTAGTTTATACGCAATAATACCTGTAATTCCTGGTCAGGTCGTGAGGTTCCAAATCCCACATTTTACTTAAATTACATTTTCGTGCAATCGTTGTTGTGAAAGTCCCAGAGACCGAAATTGTGAGTCACGTTGTGTTGCCAGCTCCCTTATTACCTGTTGGGCTTGGACCAGCTTTTATAATACCAGAAATAACTTTTGGGCATAGGTCGATAAAAAGCCGAAGAGGGCGCCGCAATAAAACAAAATTAGGTATTAGATGTGAGTAGCATTCTCATAAATTAACTATAAAGACCAGAGAAGGCTGGACTGCAACACGTGGAGGCATGCTGCCAGAGACCTCACCTGCAAGAAACCTCTAACATCGGGGGTTGTTGTTTGGATACAAAAAACAATACCCCTCAAGGAATCTGGTAAAAAAATCCAATTGGTACACCTATTTGCAGGCCAAGTCGAACAATAAGTGCAGAGGAGGCATTAACGATTGCCAGCTATAAAACAGATCTCCATAGCAGAAGCCCAAGGGTCGCCAAAATAGGTGCAAAAAGTTGCAAAGGTTCCTCACTAAAATCCCCCAGGAGCTCCACCACTTAAGGGGGTATTTATAGAACGTAGCAAAACAACTCCAATCACGTGCTCCAGCTTCATTTAAATATTCTCTTAATAGCACTCATCAAGCGAATCCACAAGTTCTCCCATTGATAAGGTGCCACGCAAAGCAAACGTCCACATAATATTTAATTATGATTCGTTTTTTGCCGGTCGCCAAATGTTGTTAAAGGTCAATAAACCGGAGACTAAGGTCACGGAGAAAAATAAGCCGCACCTCAAAAATACGAGATGGAGTGTCACGTCTGCCAACCATTCCTAGAGGGAACGTTAACGCACTCCACGTTTAAGAACGCTGGGACGTTGATATTGAAATTAAAATTCCTTAACTTTTACAATGCCATAAAAGATGTCGAAAATTCAGATTAAAACCTAAGTGGTAAAATCTAGAAGAGTCACAGATTGTATTGAGAATTTGCATTTGGGCCACAGTACCAAACTTGATTACTGAGTATCCTCAAATCAAGAAAAGCATTATTCAAGCATTTTCTACATATAGAACACATGGAAATTGTTTGTTCACTGACCATAACTACCATCCTCAAAATGCTTTTTCATTTCAAGCAAATGTTTCCTCAAACATATTTCCTATTAGCTCTGGACAAGGCTAAAGAATTGAAAGTTACTTGAAGGATATGGTCAATGCCCACACAGCAATACCTTAGATAAAATATAGTACTTGGCATACATGTACATGTACATGTATAGTTGACCCATTCATGCTGGATATTCAAATATTACAGTACGAAAAACAAATTGAATTATCTGATTTAAATGTATTTTAGTCGTAGAATAAGACCACTGTTGGTTGTAGGTTGTTCCAACGTTAAATTCGAAAATAAATAGACTACCGACCGGAGACCCAGATTATTTTACTAAATTACATGTATCACTAAATTACTATTATAATTTTATTAAGGGTTATAAACCGGCAGCATGCATTTAAACGAGTCGTAAATATGTTATTACCATTTTTCGATATTAAAGATATAATTATACGGCGAAAAAAAATGAAAAAACCGGCGCGTATAAATTAAAAATGAAAACATTAAAACCCTTTTACGAGACTGACGCAAGTAGTAAAACGTAATTAATCAATTATTGCCCATTTTCCACGCAGGTTAAGAAGGCGATATACGAAACCTAAAATCGCCCTTATTAATTTTATAGCCATTATGTAAAATCAGAAAAAAAACAGATGACATCACCATCAATCACTGCTTCATTATCACACATGGGACGAATAATGCCTGGGAGTGCTGCGCAATTAAGATTAATTTAACAAATTAATAAGAGTATGTTTATTAATAAAGCTGGCAAATAATTTGGTATATCAGGCGGAATATAATTTGCTAAAATGATAAGCACCCAAGCAAATATATTCAGCAATTCTCGTTCCATTTACAATTTGCGGCTTTGGAATAGCAATGCTGAGTGGAAACAAACTTGCATTGTATCTGACCACCCCAGTGACTGGAATCTTGCATAAAGGGGTCCAGACCTAGGCCTAAATGATCAAGCAACACCTGTCTTGACAACTAAATTGCAATTTATCTGCACGAGATGCCAATCACACGAGCAATGCAAGTTGAAAGCGTCGCAGTTTCATGACATGCCAACGAGATTTAATCGGGCTATTCACCTTATTACTATAATTTGATAATGCGCACCGACTGGATAAGGTCAACATATTTAACAGGTTCTGAGGCACGTGGTCTTCAAAATGGCAGAAATGGTATTAGTCAAATGAATAGGCAGTCGATGGCATCACCGTGGGGAGCGTACCCCTGGCTTTCATCACTGACACTAAACACAAGCACATGTATTTATCAGCACTTATTTGATAGTTATGTCTGACAGGCGTTGACAGTTCAATGGAATCCAACAGGGATTTCGTAAAGAGAATGGACGGAAGCTACCTGGACTGCATGCTTGAAACTTAATTTACTATAAACCTTTAAACTGGATAACATCGGTTGACACATTGACAGAAGTGAAGCCTTGGAACCATGTTGGACATTGAGAGGACATTTCCACTAATATGTACATTTAAAGGTACAGTAGAAGCTCCAAAGTTGACCACTCCCTATGTTGACCACATTTCAACTGACAGGACGGTCACCACATTAACTCAATAGAAGATGACCTCTACATGTTGACCACCAGCCCCTCTGTCTGTCGAATGTTGCCCACTTGGACTATGACACACACTAATAATTTACTCTCTGTATGATGACCACCATGGTCTCAACATGTAAACTTATTCTGTACACTGTACTGTACATTAGTGTTACATGCGGGTCGAGCAAGTTCAAACTCATAACTGGTGCACGACACTTCGCATGCAGTAATTTAACATTTTCGATCACGTTTATTCATATGGCCCAAAGCTTAATGATCTGGATCCTGGATTTCCAGCACCGAAATCACGCCAGGGTTGGTCTGGTTTGCCACAGCTGGGTGATAATTCAGGAGGACATCAATTCCAGGAAGGGCTAGATGACACGTGGGGAAATTAGGGCCAGGCTCATCAACCTCTGAAAGATTATGATGCTACTGAACCTAATAACGGCCCCAACTTTCGACTGTAATAATGCCATATTTCACGGAAAGAAATCATTAACGTCCAAGTCGAAAGTGCGCTGGGCAAACTGCCCTTCTCGTTCCTAAAACCCTGGACTAACGTGATGATTAGTGCAGTTTTGGCTGCTTTTTTCTGACACATTATGGCAACAGGATACTTTCATCCGCAATATCTGCCGATTCTCGAAAACGGACCACCCAACATTGCAGGAAGTCTAATCGTGCCAAATTCTAAACCTGTATTTCATCGCACTTCCTGTGCTATTTTTTTGACATGCACATTTGTCTGAGTGCAAAGAATCGCCGAGAATTCGCTGCAATCGGTACTAACGGTTTACAAGGGGCAAGTTTTAACCCAAAAAAGCTAGCACGTCAAGAATAAATTTCGTTGCTCATGCATGAAGCTCGTATTATTACCTCACGCCCGAGCCCAGAAATGTGCAATTTTCGATACACAGTGTCATCCGAAACAGGGAAACCGAAAATTTATGCAGTGAAGGTGTAGACGAAAGGAGGCCAACTTTGCACTCTATCCGTCAGTAAAAGAATCATTACGAAGGATATTTTGCATCCATAATCCATTTTCAACCGAATTGGACAATTTTCCTTCCCCTGTTGTACGCAAGTCCTATTCTAGCATAAATATTAGTTAGACAAAATAATGCAAGGTTGCTCCAAAAACGAACTTTTGAACTTTCCCAATTTTAAAAAGACTTTCCCTTATACCACTATCTACAAAAATATGACATACAAAATGTAAAAAATTGAATACAGCAGAAATCTCCAAAGTTGACTACCTTCAAAGTTCACCACCTCCCTATGTTGACCACATTTTCACTGACAGGACAGTCACCCCATGAACTCGGTGGAATATTAGCTCTACATGTTGACAACCCTGACCCCTGTATGTTGTATGATGACCACTTGGACTATGACACACAATAGTAATTCACTATGTGTATGGATGATTAAATGTATTGACTGCTTGAAAACGTATATTGTACACCCCTGAACAGCAACTGTATCTATAGAGGTGGAAGAGCTCATTTTGTACTTAAATTACTGTGTTTCTGCGTTAAAATTCCAGTACTACTGTACAGTACGTGTAATTGCTGGATAAATTTGCAGCGCATTAGCAATACTGGTACTGTATTATGAACATTTTAATAAGATTATTCATGAATGATTCATGAGGGATGAATGTTTACTGTACATGCAGTTTACGGAATTAAAATCTTGTGTCAGTACAATGTTGACCACCTCCTTATGTTGACCAGTTTGCGACAGTCAAGGACCTTGGGTGGTCTACCACACTCTTTTGCCTGAAACTGTTCAAATCTGAAGATTTTGCGAATGAGGGAATATGTTGAAGTTACGATTCAAACCATTTGGCCAATACCAACAAATTCTATGCTCAGTTTGTAAATGAATGCTGCCATTATTTTCTACACCCATGATTGTTATTCTGATGACCTCTTACAATGTAACAATTAGGGTTACGTTACTATACAATTATCGATATATTCAGCAAAAGCTCATTAGTGGTCGTAATAGAAAGGTTTCACTGTGCCGAGGAACTGTTAAATCCCCTCCAACCTTAATTGGGAAGTCGTTTATGCAAGGTCCGTTAAATACATGGGACAATTTCCCAAATGTTTTGCTGTTGGTAAGACTTTGGTCTTCACAACCACAAGATGGTTCTCAGATATCTTAGGCCACAAGTTGAGTATCTTAGGCGTTCTTATCTTCTAAAGTAAAGGCTATGCCTGGCAGCATCAATAAATCTCGTTAGGCCTCCATTAAAAATGCCTGAAAATGAACGCAAATTCACGCAAAAGATTCCCCATGATTATAGTTCAGCCCAACACATAAAATATGTGGTTGCATCCTGGGAGCAATGGGCGGCGAGTGTTATCGCAATAAAAAAAATCATACATTGTTATTATCAGCGCTCGGCCTTAACATGCTCGAACTTTTTCTCCTATAGATATCACTTATTTTCTTTAAAAAAATGTGCAAGGAGAATACAGTTTTTCTCCCTTTTCGAAACAAGTTCAGGAAATCCATTTTTTACTCATTCCATAAGATGCCTCGGGGCACGGATAAGCCCAAAAATAAGTAACCTTTCGTATCGAAAGCATTAACAGTTCTGTTTAATCAACAAATGAAAAAGCAAATTCGTGTCATTCCCAACGCTAAAAGCAAATCAATGTTGGGTTAGGGCACCAGATATTACGAAATCAGATGTGGCTTTCGCACGCATTTCACGGCTCGATATCAGTTGGTAAATTATCTTAATAGTCTTTATATTCATCGTGTAAGATTTTCCCAACAACTTACGCACTAATAAATTGACTGCACCCATTAGACCCAGAAGAAAAAAACGAACACCGCTGATCAGAGGTTGGCGTTTCCGAAGAAAAAATATAAATGGCTTCGGTAATCTCTAATATTATTTAATTAAATACACAATTCAATATTATTACGTGTATCTATAATTTACTCAAAGCAGAAACGCCAACATAACTGCCTCATTTAGATCGGATAAAAAATGAATTATTGGGCCTGGTTTGAGCTTGCACATTAAAAGTGCGTTGGCTGCATCAAAAACTTGTTAATTAATATAAGTTTTAATTATCTCAATCTTCTTGTGGAAAAATTACGCCCAATATCAAAACTTGATGTAAGCCCCAAACTAACATACATGTAGTTGAAATATACAGTGTAGAAACTGGGATGGTCGATATGATTAAATAGCAAGACGAATACATGACTCAATTAACAAATGATAATGTCAGCAATTGAATACCATAAGAACCGGTTAACCAGTTGGCCTTTTGATTGCCTTGTATAAACTACTAAGGAATCAACAATGAAAACCAATCAAACCAATCAAACATTTAACCGACTTCCTTCATCGTTTATAATAATGTACATGTACATGTATTCCCAATAAGCTTATGTGTAACATAGTAAAAGTAAAATTTGTTACCAAGCAAGACCCAGTCATCATAGATGAGCCAAAAAATAATTGGTAATGCAAATCCTTACCTGCAAGAAAAAAAGACAGTCAATTAGCAAAATGTGAAACCCAAGGCGACAGCATAATGATTTACAGAAATAAGCAAAATTAATAACGAGATAAATTGAAACCATGAGACTGTTATCACCATCAAATTATTTTCATTATCAATTTTCAATGCATTTTTTCTTTATACGGGTATCACTGTTACAAAAGCAAATGTGCAATTAAGGTTACTAACAAGTCATTTTACAGCATGCCGCATTTTGTAACAAGATCTTGGTAAAATTGTACGTTAGGAATGCAAACGTACACTCAATATGGAAATTAACGAGAAACAAAAAAAAACTTCTTTAAGAAAAGTTTTAAACATATCCTTACAAATTCCGATTTGTGCAAAAGATGTAATTTAGAATAAATTGGCATGTTTTACAAATTAAAATTTTTATCTCATTTTTTTCGACATATTAATTTATGTATTTAATCTAATTTTCCCTTAAAGAAAGTTAGAGACGGTGTCAGATAACCACCATAATGCTAATAAGGAATACATGATCTTTTTTCAATCTGTGGTTTAAATGGCCCAATGTGGTTAAATATGTTGCAAACAAATGTATCAAAGTAAAATAATCGACATTCTGTATGTATAGTGCAAATATCAGGAAATAAAAAGTTTAATTATTGAGACAAAAAAAAAAGGCAGACGTATACATCGGACGTCAATTCTAGAGATATTAAAATGATTCCACCATTTAAATATGTTGGTACATGTAATGGCTACTGTTGTAGGAAATAAGTTAAAAGTTGTCAAAAACCTTAAAAAATGGATTGCAAGCTTCAATCCCGTCTTCATTTGAAATTCTACCGAGCTTACAAGCAGGCACAAATGCAATTAAGAATCAAGTTTTCATGAAAAAAACAGATAAAGGGAAAACTGCTCAAAATTGACATGATAACTTCCATTCCTTTTTAATTTTCTATATCTCCGTCATGTATTGGAGCGCCGCATTTCCAGAAATTTCGTGCCGTTTTTTTGTGACAATAGATGCATATTTCATTTCTGAAGTTTTGTTTCCGTAGAAGGAACAGTAAAAAAAAGTTGTATGGCTGTCAAACTGATTAACCAAATTTATGTGCTCGTTAGTCGTAGGTTAATGGACACCAGGGAGTTAGCTCGCTTCAGAGCATGCTTGTAAATCAGAACATCAAAATACTTATAATTAGTTACCGGTGAGGACGTTTATTGTGATAATTAAAATCCCATGATAAATGACTCCAACTATGGACAAAACACTTTCCCAAAGCAGGAATCTAGCTGCGATCAAAGGATGATCAGTTGCCACATTTATTTCAGGCTAATTCCAAAACATAGTGTCCAATACTATTTGCAAATGCAATAACTATCCAATACTGATTTAATGGAAATTAAGTAAAAATTGCATCTTGTAACATACTACATTACGGACAATTTTATATATATTGACAAATGAGCTAGGTTGGTGTAATAGGGGGGATGTATGGCCAAAGAAATGGACACGAGGGCTATTTATATTCGGTGAAAACATGCCATGTGTCGTCAAACTACAGTTTTACGTAAAGTATTTCAGAACGACGTTCGTAACAATGCAATACTGCTTCCTCTCAAATGGGCAAATTTACTGGGTATATTTACTCAAAAATACCGTACATGTACTGTACATAAAGTGTAGATAGGTTTATTATTGCGTAAAAGTGAACCAATTTTTATATTCAGTGAGAGGCTAATTGACACGGACCTACTTTGGAATTAAACTGCTTGTCTAGTTTTGAAGAATGAAGTGCACTACAGTAATATACTTGTAGCTATCACAGTTCATCCTTTTTTTGCTTTTTTGGGGGGATGGGGGTTCCTTCCTTTGAGCCTAAACTAACAATAAAATGCAATTTCGTTATTTAGCTGCAATCACTGCCGTCCTACCATTGCGTCTATGGCGGAACAGGGCATATTCCAAAGCACAGCCATTGACACTTGATGTTGCGAGTCATTAGCATGCAGAACACCAGCAGCTGCAAGCTCGAAACCAAAGTGCCATGGTTGTGATGGCATAATAAGACTCAATCTATTGTCCCATCGATTATTCCATCAGAAAGCGTTTAGCCTACATGATCGCTTGACCTGCTCACTTCAAAAGAATGAATTAAATGCACGAATCGGGCGTGTTTTAACACAATATCAGCACAAACAAAGTTGCGCATTGCACATGTGCTTGTTAGGTTATTAGCGCATTCTATAGCCAGTCGAAGCTTTTTCAAACCAGAATCTTGGTTGCATAATGCCCCGATAAATGTAATCGATTAATATGAGAAAAGCTTAAGTGTGAAAAAATAAGCAGCCATATCTTCAATATCATAAATTAGTGTTACCAGAAGTTCCTCCTCCAGAATCCCTGAAAGAGGGTGCTTACTCCCCTAGCAGGTACTAAAATATGTTTGTGTTTTGAAGAGGGAGCAAACTTGATTTTTATGTTCGTTATGTGCTTCCTCCAATGTTAATTGCAAGCGACACAAGAGATGTGGCATGGCTAGAAGCTGCCAAAGGGTTACACCCAATTATGCTTCAATGCAATTAATAAATGCATTTGAAGGGAAGACAATCTGGCGAAAAGCTATTAATTATGGAGGAGACAGGACCATAACGCAGGTAATTATACGTGGACTATAAAGTGGGACATAAATAACAGCGGAGAAGCCATGCGTCCTACTTACAATGGAAAAGTGTGCTTAGGCCATCTGTTGTCATAACTGTAAATTATTCTGGCATGAAAATAAATTTTACAGCATTCAAGCCTTTCTGTTGGAAACTTTTAGGACAGGGTTCAACGCAAGGCAGGAGGTTGGGTCGTTGAAAAATGGAACAGGCTTACAGTGTGGACTCTGGACGCCATCTTTATCAATAAAATATGGCGAAAATTTATCAAGCAGTGAAGGGCTTGGAGCGTTATATACCTGGCATCAGTCAGCATCCTTCAACTTCAGAACCTGATTGATGTATTCCCAAAAGCAACCTGAGCCTCCTGCTATTTCATCTCTAATGTTGATTTATATCCACGCTGCACTAGTCGCAATTAGCTTATCGGAGCATTAAACATGTTTGCTGGCATGGTGGGGGCTCATTTCGAAACCTCTTTTCTAGAAAGGTCTCTGAAGATAAACTAATTGTGAGGTGGAAACATGTGATAACATAACGAGAGGCTGCTGTTTTGCGGCTGCACACTGTGTATCCCTGCACTTGTGGTATACATCAGGTGTTTCCATCATGGGAAAAAACAGAAAAAATTTAAAATCAATAAATCAATTTGGGAATGCTGATAATTGAAACGAACACTTAGTTCACTGAAGTTGAAACCGTCTGCAATCAAATTGAATGAGAAAAAAGCGACTGGCTGACAATGAATCCACAAGTTGCATTTGCAGACTGAAAATACGACAATGCAAAAATGCATTATTTGTTGAATAGAACCAATTTTGAGTGTAAATTGAATCTTCCATTCATCATTTTTCATGATTCATCAGCATCACTCTTTCTTCTCATCTTCAGTCTGCTCATCTTTCATGAACTACACAACGGTCAAGAGGGTCAAAAAGGGTCATTGGTCAAATATTGCACAGTCCTGTTTAAAAGTATACAAGTATGCAACGTTCATTTTTACAAACTTAATGGAAATGAGAAATGCATATTCCTTGCATTTTTTAACATTACAAGTAATGCATTGTTAGGAGATACACACGCAGGTGTAGCTTGCTGTGTTTCATGTATAAATTTAGAGAAACATGGTGGGCGTTTCAGGAATGAACTTTGAAATATGCCCTGCTCCAGGATAGAAACTACAGCGTAGGTGAAAGTGAGCTTCTCCTAACAACTCGCAGGCTGGTAGTGATTGCCTGACGGTTTACTTGAGTCAGAATTGGTTAGATAAGATAGGATACACGCAAAAAAGGACAGGTATCATTCTTGTATACTAGACAAGGGTAGAGTTGAAATATACATGTAAACATTTTGTTCGCATATGTAGCAGGGCATTTCGTATTTTACACACCGTCAGTGAGTTAGCAGGCAATTCTTATTATTTCATGAATTATAATTGAAATTCTAATATTGATGGATACAGCTTAGCCAAAGTGGAAATGTTACAATTTAAACATTGATATTAATTCTCAAATACCAAAGAAATAAGAAATGGTTAGTTTATTTTACAATAAAATCGATGTGTTTTTGTGAATTATGGGAAACATTGAATACAATGCAATTGAATACAATACAACAAATTTTTAGACTGACCCTACTAAAAATGCTAATATGAAGGCTCGATATCCCGCTGTCAAACAACGATGATAGCACATACTTGCATTGAGCATATCGATCAAATATTTTCAATAATTTGCACCTGCAAAGAATTTTATGTCATACTGACAATACTGGACTCCCAAAATGCTAATATGAAGGCTCGATATCATGTTATCAAATAACTACCATAGCACATACATGTAATGATCATATTGATCAAATATTTTCAATATTTTACTCCTACAAAGCTTTCTATGTCATACCGACAATACTCCAAAAATGCTAATATGTTGGCTCAATATCCTGATATCAAACAACGACGATATCACATACATGTAATGATCATATCGATCAAATTTCATACTGACCCTACTCCAAAAACGCTAATATGAAGGCTCGATATCATGTCATCAAACAACGACGATAGCACATTCACGTAATGAGCATGAGCACATATTTTGAAAGTTTTACTTCTTCAAAGCTCTCGCTGTCACACTGTGAAGATTTCCCTATTTCCTCCTTCCCCCAAACACACTTAAATACGCTTAAATGTCCATCTCCTTTAATTGTCCTGGCTATTTTCCCTGCCAGAAATGCGGGCCTGTGTTGCACAGGGACAATGCACGTATTGCCATTAATTGGTATTTGGCTTTTTTGGACACGAAAAATCGTGTCAACTAAACGACTCGAGTGAGCCTTCCGCCTTGGCTTCTTGCAACGCTTGATATAACTGATAAAAGGAAACGATTCGGTTGTGTGGCAGCTGATTAACTCGCCTTGTTAGTGACATAATTGAGCGAAGGTACCTCACAGTGCCTGCTTCTATTAGCGTTTCCAACGTGGACCATATTTTAATTGGGAGGCTGGCGTTGTGCCATGTGCCATCAGCGATTGCCAGCCACTGACACACGTGCCAATGACACTCGCAAATGCGTGTTCAGCACACAGGTTTCAAAACCTCATCTCCAGATTGCTCTTCCGTGCTAAAGACCTGCAATGATCATAGGAACGACAGAGCATGGCAGAAATTAAGACGTATATTTTCAAACTTAGGCCTCCTGGGAACGGGCTAATGTCAATTAAGGCTGGCTTGGCGTAGGAGGACAACTCGAGTGCATGATATTCATGGCGGAAAAGTTTTTTCTCGCGAACGGCGTTTCATGGACTTTTCCACTGCCAGTAAGTGTCTGAAAAGAAATTAGTTTCATCTATAATTGGAAATTAATGTGAGAGTCAAGTGAGCTGGAATTCAGTTTTAAAGTACTGTATCACAAATTTCGAAAATGTTCACTTTTAACTTTTCCCCACATGGAGGTTAAAACACCACCACCATCCAGGAGTTTAAAATAAATTAAAAGAGAAAATAACTTCAAACAATAACTTTAAATCCACAAGTCTATCCAATGGGTCTTGGACTTTTGTCCCTGCTTTCCAAAACCTAAAGTTTTTCACCCCATTTCATAAACTAAATACCTTGTACCTGAATATTAAAGGTATACAATGTGCATTTATTTTCCATCATGTCCTGCTCCAAATGTGCACAAAATATTTACATTTCAACTCTAATTGTCTAGTACATGTATACAACACTGACACGTATCCTAGCTTTCACAATTTATCCTTTTTAGTCGTTTTTTGCTGTTTTGTGTCTTTTTACTGAATGTTTAACCTAAAATAATCTGAAACCGTAAATGTATACAACAACTGTCAAGCAATCACTGCCAGCCTACGAGTAATGAGGAGAAGCCCACTCTCTCATTGTGTCTATGGCGGGGTAGTGCATAAAGTGTTGGATTGTCAATATATCTAGGTTTATTAATGCGCATTTAGGTATTACGTTTGTATAGACAAAGAAATTAGGCAATGATGAGTATTAAAAGCATTAAACGTTGAAAGATGCCAACATATTATCCCTGCCATTACCGGGAATGGCACTATGTGAAAGTAAATTTTCACACACGCAAGTTTCCTCAGGGGTAATTTGCTTTTTAAAAATTAATTATGGTCTACAACAAACAATTTTAAAAGAAAACATGCCAATTTCACCTTAAGAGTACTCATCAATCATTAATTATTAAACAGCAAAACAGCTCTTCGTTATATAATGTATTTACAGATAAGTTATAACATTTGAAAATATTAGTTGAAAACTGATTCAGCCCCATTAAATTATTAGCACTGACATATGCAATCGGATATAATGTTAACTTGGTAGTATCACTTCGATGTAGTGATAAAATTGCCTTCTTGGAACCAGCAAGAGAAAGATGATTGCCCTGAATTAAATTTCCATTTCATTCAAAAAAATTCTCAAAGATCGTCAACATGCCATTGTCTCGGCAAATGTCACACGATATGAAAATGCCCCACATTTTGGGATAACAATACTGTCGCAATTCCATTTCCACGAAGGTGTGGTTTGGTAAATTACCGGAATTTAATTTCGGCCTGCAGTTTAATACTTCAATTAAGACACAAAAACCTACTATTAAAGCAAGAAATCCATAAAACTACATCTTAAAACTACTCATTATTCGTAAAATAATTCGGTAAGCACATATGCTTAACTAGCAAGGTCCCCTTAAATAGGATAAAAAATGAGTCATGCCCTGCATACGAAATTCTGGTGTTACATGGGTCAATGCCCATCGTTTGTAATTCTGCATTTAAAAAACTGCTGTTGCGCACAGAACCGTGTTTGAACATTGATTTGCCAGTTGGTACTGAACTTTCACAATCAACTATAGAACAAGTGTATTGAACTTCATTCATATTGTGTACATGACAGAAGTCAGCATATGCATTCATGATGACGTTTGGTAATTTCATCTTGATGAAAATTAAGTCACTCAAGGGCACTTTTTACATGCCCTGCATTTCGGGATCTTCATTAGAACGCTGGTGGCTATAGGATGGAATGGAAATTTAACGACCAATTACAGTGACATCACATGGCCATGCCCCGCTGGCCGACAAACCTTGTTTCGAGCAACCCTTTTATGTCACATCCAAATGTGGAAATGTGCAGCGAGTGGGTCTGAATGAGTTTCATTAGCAACTTTTATTTCCAATTTAGGGTCCCCATTTAATCCAATAAGCACTAAGCCTAAAAACCCGATGCATAAGTTGAATCACAAGGAGTCATCTTTGATCGTTGGAGACTAATCCAACGATAAAACAACTCATCTTGTTTTCGTTCCAGTGGAAAAACCCCAAGGCTAACCTGGCTGTGGGATGGAATTAACCCTCCTCAGTCCCAACATCAAATCTTCGGAGGATTACCCCAGACCCACATTCTTGTAATTCGACATATGCTGCAAATAAAGGGGGTCTCTTCTAATTGGAATTCAAATCCATGGAAACGTAGGATTCCATTTAATTGCGACTATGGCGAAAGCAGGCTTTTACAAAATCGTCTAATAAAATTGGGGAAATGGTGCACTTGATCAGCACTCAAGAATCAGCATGCAGAACCAGCAAGACGATGTATTCCCAATGCGAAACAGAAGTAGTATCAACCCCCTGCCCTGTCAGAGTGGGTGGTGACGTCATCTCGTCACCACCCACTCTGGCTGTGCAGGGGGTTGATACTACTAACAGAACTCCGTGGTTTGGGATTGTCTTAATGGAATTATGAGTAGACAAAATAGAAAAAAACATTGAAGAAAAAGGGGATAATAGACCATTAGAGGTATTCATGATTAATCAGCAGGCGACTAAACTCGAATAGGAATTAGGCCAAGAGAACTTGATGAGGTACATTAGGTGGATGTAAATATTGATGGTTGATATGCAGTAGCTATTAATATTAAGTGCGCTTATGGTTTTGCCACTGTGCAACATCAGGCATGTAATGCACCTAGGGCTCTAAATTGCACTTAAAATTAACAAAACTGGTGAATCAGCAACTGCACCGCCCGCGTCTGGTAACCATCGAACGTTTTTGGATGTAACTGCCCTGGAGAAGATTCAATACTGCACGGCATCTGAAGACCGAAGAAAATTCGAGACGCGCTTTCAGGAGCTTCCAGAATGCTTTCACCTCATCAAGTATATCGATTGGATGATGTTCTAAATGCCTGCCTGAGAATGCAGTGCAATTCGGATTAGGGAAAATGGAAATTAATTTTTTTACTGATTTTTGGGCTGATGCAGAAGTTTTCTTTAACTAGTAAATGTATGTTTCCCCAAAGACTCCAAAGACGAAACTCCAAATTCAATTTTCAAGAAAAAAACCAAGATTGAACCTGTAGAAAGTTGGTGTGAAATGCAGTGGGAAAACGTTCTTAAAGTTCTGAAAGTTTTCCTATTGAATCTACTAAATATATTGCTGCCAATGTATGAAAATCTTAAGTAACTTATGGTCCAGTTGGTAATCTTTGAAATATGAGATCCATGAAGAGCACGTACATGTATTTCTTGTAATGCATCTTCAAAGATGTGCTTTTAGGGTTATTTTTGAAACCATTTTAAATACCATACGTATTCATTGTAATTTAACATGCTTGCTTCACCTTAAACTGTTTTATTTCGAAATGGGTGATAAAAGCAATTTCATTAGTATCTGAAAGTAATGCATTTGCAAAATGTCATGGGCGTGGTATATTTTCCTAAAAAAAATTCATTTAAAATTCACATAAAATACCGTCGCGGGTGATACCAGCTTGGAAGATTTTGAGAAGACCTGGTGATAGTGCAATGTAGCTGAAATTTTGTTTATTCTACGATTTGTTCATTTGTACCTGTGCTGAGTAATTGCATTGTGTCGAAGATTATATCACTTCAGTAAAATGACGAGAAAAATTTCTGAAAGTTTTCATATTAAATTTACTAAATGTATTGCTGCCAGTGAGTGAAATTTTTAATTTATGGTTCAGATGGGAATTTTTAAAATATGAGATGCATGAAAGAGCACATACATGTACATGCAGTTCTTGTAAATGTATCCCTATAAAGATGTGCCGCTTTTAGGATTAGCTTCGAACTATTTGAAACACCATACGAGTTCATCGCAATTTAAAAGCATACTTCATGACAAGTGTTAAACGGATTATTGCGAAATGGATGTTAAAAGCAATTTCATTAGAATGTGCAAATAATGTATTTGTAAAATCTGACGTATGAATTATTTGCACCAAAGCCATTAATCAGCTTATCAAGAAAAGTGAGATCCTCGGAAAAAAACTTTCATTTTAATATGAAAAATTAAATATTCCGTCAACTTGGTAATCTTGGTAATCTCCCTGCAGGCATAATTGCAATATAGGCAGTTTTGCACTTGTTTGTTTATTCTATGTTTCGTTCATTTGTACACGTGTCGAGTAATTGCATTATGTCGTAGATTATTGCAGTCTTAATGAGGGATTAAGGCAGATTAAGGAAGGGCATGCGAGCTAAGACTTTGTTTATTCGATTTGGAATTGCTTTGTTTGGCTGAGGCGTGAGGATTGGCAACTTACATGGTCCTCATGTGCTAAAATTATTGGGTGATAAAGATGTGTTCCTGACCTCTTTATACATGTATAGGGAAAGCATCTGCGTAATTATCTTAAATAGGTCCAGTTATAATGCCATACTCCCTGTACAGGTATGTACGTTTATGTACTGGATATTCTCAAATTTCGTACTCGGTATATTATTCCGGTGAAACTTTTTAGAATATTGTATTTAAAAGAATATTTAATACTATGGTGGGAGCCATTTAAAGAGGCAAGTTTTTGCAAATTATTTTTTGAAAACTTGACAATTGTCGGATTATAGCAGAATGGGAAATTCTGAATAACCAATGGAACGACTTCCAGAACCTATTCCAGCATTTCATAACACATTCTATGGAATTTAATGATGGATTTCTGGAATTATATTATACCTAGTGAGCGTTATAATATGAATGCACTGCGCATTGTCTTTTATATTAAAATCACGAATTCTAAAAATATGTAATCGAATGTGCACGGCTATAGTTACAGTACTGTTCAAAAGTGTATCAACTTTTGCTATTTTACCTGAAAATTTGTGTAAGACAACTGCACTTGTATGAACTGTTGATATGTTATTGCAATAGGTATATGTCATTGCAAATGCGAGCTTTTCTGTTCTTGTCCAAACTATTGGATATACAGTACATGATATACATGATTAGGCGACTCAAAACCAATAGTAAACACGAGAAAACACAGAACAAATTTAATAAAGAGGACTGAATTGGCCGATTTCTGTTAACTCGATATAAATTACTTGCGCAAGATAATTATGTGGTTTCCCAAAACTCAATTTGCAGCTTTAATGGATTGCAAACCTGACCAGGCATATTTTGTGAAATCTCTGGCAAACTGGTTGATGTTGAATTAAAGTTACCATCAATAAACTGAAAGGTATATCACCTTTCAGTTTATTGATGGTAACTTTAATTCAGCGGTAAATAAAACTAACGGATCGAAGACATTTTTAATAAATAATTTAGCTTCATACCACAGCAACTTTTTCTTCGTTTACATTATCGACAACTTAGCAGCGTATGGAAATATCCGAAATCACGTCTTCCTAGCTACTGTAATATCTGTTTAATAACCAATCACGGATAACCCATGCCGTGATATAATGGCTAATCAGAAAGATATCATAACCAAAATTTGAATTCCAGTAGCTTTTTATAATACTCGACCCGAAAAACATCCTTGTTGTGAGCATATGACAAGCTGACGAAACCTTAAATGAAATTTTATAACCTAATACATGTACATGTACAATGGCCATAATACTATAAATCTTAATTTGATACTAGCGGAAGAACAACAGCGCTGTTTTCCATTAAACCATACATAATTGATGTATAACATATTTTCTGGTACCCATATTTTCATCACACTGCCATACACTTGTAATCTTTCAAGACAAAATGAACGAATTTAAAACATCGTCAACATTCTCATTGGTCCTCGAGCTAAAGACCAAGAATGAAAAAGCCATAACATCTTATTCTTGCATGCAGGCTATTAGAAAATGACAAATCTGACAGCGAGAACTTTAATTTGTGCGATGGAAAGATTACAATGTAATCAATCATTCTCTTAATATACGAAAATATGATCCCATATATCATTACGGAATAGGGCCATTTTTCATCGACACACTATGGGTGCCAAACAGGCTGACACGCCTGCAGTTTACGATGGTTTAATCTTTGAAATCAACATTTCCGTATTTGCCACACATGCCTCAGATGCCTGGTAATCCCTTCTAAACTTGTGGAAAAAGCTATATTTTCAAAACCATTTGCATAGCTTCAACCCACCATGTGATTAATTCAGCGAGCGATTTAATATTTCATTGGAAATCCCTAAATTGTCCCTCTTATTTGTGAGAAGATTTAGCACTTAGATGTGAAAATCTGGTCATCAATCTTTTCAAAGTCACACTTTTTACCACCACGTGTGAACCATCTCGATCAAATGCAACGACAACATTGTTAAAAAGCAAATGTTCAAAATAGGTTTACATGAAATCAAAAAATAAGCCAGGTCTATTTCAAATTTACATGTATTGTTGTGAATATAAATCGCATTTTTAATTAGCAAATCTGATATATTGACGTGGTTGGATGAAAGAAAAGGTTGGCCCTAAACCACGAACGGCATTAATAATGAAAGGTATTAATAATGGAGGAATTACCTCATTACATAATGAAATATGAATGCCAGCAGCTATATGCACTGTAAACATGCTATAACTTTCCTCAACCCCACATAGAAATTAAAGATCATTATTGTTAAATTATAAGTTTTGAAAGAGTAAACAAGTGAGTGTGGTGAACTAATTGCAATTTACGGAGCCTGATAGGGATTTCTGCATAATTTACACCAAAACCATCGTGCAATCATCCTTAAGGCATATGTGCTCATTTTAAAACCAATCTGCTTAATTCATAAAGGCATTGAGAACCCATGTTTTATAAATCATTTTTCCAAACCAAATATTCGAAGAGCTTGAATAATGTATAGGGGTGTACAACCTGTATATGCATGCACCATATAGTGCAAATGGCTTTTTACAGACCCGTTGCACAAGTAAGAAGTTAAATGACCTGTACTGAGATTTGTACAAATCGTTTCATAATGTCTTAAACATTTTGCACATATCAGCCAAATACACTTGATAAATCTAGCGAAAGCCCTATAATATCCGTGAAAATAAGTTCGATGTATCGGCTGAGTTCTGAGCGTTGCCAAATCGTATTACAAAATCTGGAACGACAGTATTACAAACTTTTGCATATTCATTATACAATATCCATAAATGTTGCTTGTTTGATAAAGGGTGTTTATTCAACTAACTTGCAAAAGTGTTCCCTTTTACTCGTTATAATAACTCTTCATTTGTCTGTAATTATTTAAACATCGATTTAATCTTGTTCACGAAAGGCTGGATATTTACATAAAAATTGTACTTCAAAGCCAGAAAAATTTATAAAATTATTATATACATTCAAGGCACACGCCTCCAACAAGCAATGAAGCGCCAATAATTATAGTATGCACTAGCATGTCATTCATAAACCAGAGATTTACCACATTACCTTTCTGCGTAGATTATTGTAAGTATGGGCTCAAAAACTCAAAAAATGAGAACATGTTATGAAATTATCTCAGGTGATAATGTTTTGCGCGATAATTGAAAGCGCATAATGGGTGTTGAAGAAAACGATCGTTATTCGCTAGCAAATGCAATTTGCAGCATTGGATCAAAAAGGTTTTTTTCTGAAAATATCGAAAAGCACCCTCAAGCGACAAATTACCTATACGTGTTAGATCATTCTGAAGCAAAAGTAATCATGAGAAGGTGCT
The DNA here is from genome assembly GCA_034687865.1 of Kryphioiulus occultus. Classification (NCBI taxonomy): domain Eukaryota; kingdom Metazoa; phylum Arthropoda; class Diplopoda; order Julida; family Julidae; genus Kryphioiulus; species Kryphioiulus occultus. The sequence continues at coordinate 44,103 of JAQGAF010000079.1, read as the reverse complement.
AGTCGGTAATAGGATGATGTAGAAAAAAATTCTGCAGAGAAGATAAATTGTATGAGATAAACTATGTTTAGCGAAATGAAAGTGTTTGTATTTATGTAACAGAAGCATTTTTGGAAATTTCGCATGTTACACAGATAAGGAACGAGTCCTTAAGTTCAGCACATCAGGCATTACATGAAGCAATTAAGTGTCCTTACGATTCAACGCAATAAATACTGATGCATTCTCAACCAGTTTTAAATTACATCTCATGGTCAGCTTCCAAAAAGTTGTATTTCTTTCAACTTTATGAATTTGAATTCAGCTTGGCTCCCTTAGTAAACTCGGAAACTCTGCCTACTGAATGCCCTAAGGTATTACGAAATTAAATGTAAACCTTTGGTAATTAAGAAAACCTAATTAAATTGCGCAAACCGACCCCAAGTCGATTAATTCTCAGCCGACTTCTGCCATTCTAAACACCTGATAACTTTCGCCAATATAAACTTGTAAAACATCGATTTTCTGGCACATATTAATAAATGCCCTGTAGTCATTAGGTGGATTAAAGCAGACATGGCTTGACCTATATGTACATGTTTACAGCATCTTGATGGAACTATCGAATTCCGCTTTCGCACTCCCCTTTATAACCTTATACGCACGAAGACAGATTTTTTCCAAGAAAAGTTCAATCAATATTGATTGATGTTGATCGATATTGATAGTGTATTAAAAATTCTTCTAACAATATTTTCTTAGATCCCAACGAACTGCAGAATGAACTTTCCAGCAAACAATTTAGAGGTTAAAGCTCCTGAGGTCAGATGAAGCAATGACGATGGTGAGATTTGTGACATCAAATTACCACAAAGGCGCTTTAAAGGCCCAATCAGTGATCTCTATAAATGGAAGTAGAGGTCATTATCTTTCCAACCCAAAGGGCGATTCCATGGTGCTGAAGAAAGGAATCTTATCACGGTTGAGCATCTAATTTGTTGATCGATTTTCCTTACTTTTAACCCAAGATAACTTGCTGATATCTGATCGTTGCACCTCATTACATTTTAGTTTAAAATTCAGTAAATAGATATTGTGCAAGAAGTGCCATTGTTATCATCTTATATCACAACCTTATATTTAAAAAAGTGCATCCATGGTCGCGTTTTAGTATCAACCTCAGAATCATAATTTCAATTAACGAACGAAATTGAGTGAAATCTACAATCTACACTGTAATAATGCAAACGTTCACCCAAACAATCTGGTTTAATAAAATGATGACCTTGTGTCAGCATTAGGATTATCGCATTCTTATTCTTATAATAATTTTTTTGTGAAATTTCGTCATAAAAATTCTCCATCTGAAACCTGGTCATATCCCTAATCGAAATCAATCCATCCTGTTCTGAACGCATTCATATAATATTGATGGAAATTATCCCCAAAGACAAAGGAGAATTTCTTCTTAACGCATGTAATCATGCTCTCTCTTAAGAGTGCTTGGCTACCAATAATAAAACCTATAATAGAAACACTAGATGAATTCCCAATTCACCTTTATCTCGCTCGGCTCTCGCCTAATGCTATCAATTCAATTAACTATGTTTCCTGATGAAACCTTTTCACCAAATGCAATTTCAAGGATGTACGAAAGCAAGATGGCACTGTTTAACTAATTAACAACTTGAGGGTGTTTTAGGATCTTTCAGTTACGCTTTGATATCTAACAATCTGTATGTGTGTTTAACATCTCAATGTTTTTTATTATTTTTTTTGTTTGGTTTAATATTACACAAAAACAATTGGAGCGTAGCACTGATTCTAATATAAGGTTAAATAAGACCTTCGCAAAACATAAAAAATGGTTATGGCAATGCTAGGTAGCCATCCATTATAAGCCCTACTTTAAAATTCTATTATTTTGCCTAATTTCATCATTATGCACGTCTGCTTATACTAAAATTTCTCGCAGTTACTTACCACAATGTATTTGTTTAAAAACTTTAGTTTGTGTTAATAACTTGCACTCAAAATGATAGCTTGCAATGTATGTTTCAAACTATTTTTAAAGCATAGGTGACGAAACATGGCAAGAAACTTTCATGAATGAAATTCAGGCAATACTCTTTGCAATTATTTTTTACTGAGTTTAAACATTTTACGACATACACTGTATTGTGACCCTCAAATTATAACTCACACTGAATATTTAAAGCTATTTTAAAACGACATTTTGAAGAAACAGCAAAAAACGCTGCAAACAAGATAAGAGCCATTTTTTATATTCAAATAAATTTCAGTGCTGCATGATTAGTCTAAATTCTTTAATTAATACACCTAGTATCCCAGCCGATTTATAATCAGGCTTATTCTTCATGTACCAGATGCCAGCGAACACAATTTCATCCACAAATTGTGCAAAAAATATGATGCATTACAAGTCTGCACATTCTCATATTTCTCGAACAGGACAGCTAAATTAAGTAATAAGACAAAATTATTCGCAATAAATTACCTGTACATATGTAACGATAATTTCTATTCTCCAAAGATTAAAGGAACCGCCATAGTCAAAGGTCAACGAATGGGCGTTAGCTGAAGTGAGGGTGGAAAATGTGCTTCTTTTTTTTTCAAGATGGACATCATTATTCACTTTAACCTGCTGGTAAATAGACCTCACTTTTAGGAATTGTCTAATGCATACGGTATTTACGGAATCAGCAGAAATGAGTTAATATTTTAAAATTATTATCTATCGTACATGTAAGTTAATTTCAGGCAAAAAACGGGCCTGAACTTTGTTCTTCTAAGATCCAGCGCATGTACCGTAAATGGTCAACAATGATGAAATTTCAGTTTCAGAACTCATATTGGTCACCAAGCAACGTTCAATTTTGTCACGCAGTCAAGTAACTCAATTTAATTGGGATATAAGAGATTCCGCTTTATTTACTCTTCGGAAATGGAGATTTTTCCAACGTCAAAATCACGTTTCCAGAGAATCGTCTAGGGCTTGAGGTCAGTTCAAGCTTGGCATTCAATATTGTTACGAAATTGCTCAATGAATTCCATAGGTTTGGGAAGCTTGATTAGGCTGTAAATTGGATGGATTCTTTGTCATTCTAGGGTTTGATTAGAGGATGTCAAATAGGTATACGAGTCGAGAACCCAAGCAAAAAATCCAACTTTGCCAAGCCGTGCGAACAAAATGTGAACAAATAAACTAAAGGAAACATGACAAAATCTTCCATTGCAGCTATTGCGGCTTCATCATTGTATACAGTGTATGCTTTGTATGATGATACACATGTACGTAGTATAGAAGTTTCTTAAATTAACTAATTTTCAACTTTTGTTTACGGAGAACTTTCAAGGAGTTAAACGCAAGGCTATAATTCATTCAGAGCAACGACCTATAAGACAAACAAACTTAACCATTCTTAGGTTAGGTTAACCTGCATTTAGTTAATTAGCAGACAACCGAGACTGGCAACCAAAACGAGCTTGCTGAATGTAGGCAGGCCTAGAGCAGCGGAAATTCACAAGCATTGCAGAAATTCATTTTAGCTCATTTTGGAGAATGATGGCCAAAACATAGAAAACAAGCGGCATTCTGGCACACCGTACGAGCAGTATATTTAAAAATAAACATCAACAATCTTTAATCGTTTCTTGTTGTCTGAGCAATGACCCACCCCACTACTCCTTGGGGAACAAGTATAAATGGAATTACAAAAAAAATATTCTTTAGCTCCATACAGAAATGTGTACTTATGTCGCCCACATGCCTGCAGTTTTCGATTTCTGATTAAGAAAAATACTAAGATTAGTACAGGATTTTTTAGCGAGGAATCCTGGAACATGAGAAACATGTACTGCAAAAAGCATTTAAAAAACTACCAGCAGCAATGGTTCTTACAGGTTTAGTAACTAGGAGGTAGTACTTCGATGCTGGGAGTTTATCTTACTTTGACAAATTTCGATGTTGTCATAATGTAGCTAAATAGAAGGAACCGAATCTGTCAATTTGAGGTTATTTCATTGTACAAAGGACAACTTCACCTAAAAACCACGGTACACGCTATAATCGATATATGAAATACCTTCTGGATTAAAATTATAATTAAGTCAGGAATTATCCCGACTTTTTGAAAAAAATTCAAAATTACACCTACTTTCCCAGGTTTTACAGTTAGTTACAAATCCCTGATTTTCCCAAGTTTTCCAGGATTACCAGGCTCTGTGGGAACCATGTATCCCCTATGCAATGGTAATGCATTAGGAAATGCATTATAAGACATGTATTCGAAAATACATTTTAAAATGTCTGTATATTGAGACACATTTAGTTTCAAAGTGTTTGACAAATATATTTGAAAATGCATTTCCGAATGCATTTTAAAATGTGTTTTCAAAGCAGTTTTATTGCATAATGGAATGCATACTGCAATGTTTTTTGTGTTTTGGCGAATGTATTGTGTAATGCACACTAATGTAAGATTTGTTCGTGTGCATTGAAGAATATGTTGAGTAATGCATAGTGAAATGTATCATGTTTGCATTGACGAATGCATTTTACAATTTATGTCCCATGCATTGTAAAATGTCGAAAGCCTCGCTATATTTCATAATTTCAAGGTTGAAAAAAATCCTAATTCTGAATTTTAAAAACATTACAATAATCAATGACTAAATTAGAACTGGCAATGAAACAAAGTTTAAAATTAACAAAATACATCAATTTCATTCAATTCACTACAGCACATATCTTTTGCAAGAATGTACATGTAGTTTCAAATACATGTACATCGTGAAATACACGAATCAGTATATTTTATATATTTAATGCATTTTTGTTTATCTTACGAAATATATTTCGCGTTACGATAGAAACGACCAATGTATTTGCAATATATTTTGCAATTCGAAATATACATTTCACAAGGCATTTTTCCATTCCATGTGGGATATGCCTATTGCAGTTGAGTAAATTATAATATGTACAATTGATTATGGAATTAGACATTGAAAGTCCCGATGTATCGTAATGCAACAACGTTTCCTTGTTGATACTCAAAGTTCGCTTCACTGCAGCGTCTCAAAAAACAACAAAAATAATCGGACTTGTTTTTCTCCAGACTCCATAGTCCTGAATCCCATCTAAATCTTCCTTTGTGAAACAGCGCTGCAGAAGTCGCCCTACTTTGATGTGGGATTTAGAATGAGAAGTTCTTGAGACATTCATTACATCACATTCAGCATTTAAACTGGAAGTCGAAGAGATTTCAAGCCGACATTTTTATTGGAAACGATTTAAACAGCTTTCCATCCTGGTGGGAAGAATGATCACAAAATGAGTAAAGTAATATTGTTACACTGGCAGTAAGATGCCATTTATCGGTCACAACTAACAAAGTCAACAAACAGAGTGCCAAAGTGTTCATTAAAACTTCATAAATCGGTTAGTTAGATGGCTACTAAGCTATAACATCTTGTCCATGAATCAAATGGTGACATTTAGTCAACAACAGGCTGCCAACAAACTGCAATCATCCGAATGGATGAACCTGCACTGGCAACAAGCTATAATAATTGTTGCTACTTGGCAAACCATATGCCAACAGCTGACAGGTTATGACTTACTCGCAATGTCGTGACTCAGAGTTACAGTTACCAGTGACTATAGGTTTACGACCAGTTAATCAGTTGATGGTTTCTTTGCAATCAGATAGTTTTACTAGCATGCAGTTGGGAGGTCAGATAACCATCAGTTCATCCGCTGGCGACCATTTTTTAGGCAAGAAATTGGCATGTTCAGGTTTGTCAACAGTGTTCTTCTTGGAAGCGAAGATTTAAGGGCAATATTCTGATGTCATCAGCCTCGCAAGACTGGTTGTTTCTGGTTGCATCCATCACCTCATCTTGCACACTTTGCCTCCATCAATTATACCTTCATTCTGGACTATCTAAAGTTTGGATGACATGCAGTTAGAGGTAGGCTATGACTGCAAGCAAGATCCATTAGCGCCTGCGCATTAAATTCCGAAGAGTTCATAATTGGTGTTGTCGGTCGCGTTGCACCGATGAAATTAAGTGCCATAAATATACATAAACGCCGATAATCGGTGCATGGAATGTGCTTTAGGTTAAACATGTCTGCTAAACCTTTTGCTCCAATCCCATCGAGGGGTATAAAACGTGTTTACGGCTATGCAGATGGCTCTTAATAGTCTTACCACAAAATAACCGCATCACCTTTTTATTGGCGAAATCCAACAGCGGGGTATCGAAATCTAATTTAATAAATCACGGTTTTTAGATGGTTACAGGAGCGTTGAAAAAAAACATTCAGTACTTGAATGCTCTCAATGTTTTGAGCACGCTTACAAAACCTTGTTAAGTACCCTAAATTAGGTAAAAGTGGTTTTTCACTGAACTTTCTTCAGAAGTACTCTGAAGTGTGCACATATGCTTTAAAACACTAGGAAGTAGGTACTATTAGAGCAAATCATTTTTGCTGATAATAAATTTATAATCATGTTACCTGAATTGGGTAAAGGTTGATAACATAACGAATAGTGTACACCTATAAGAATTGGATAAAAATGACTTTTTGATAAGTAGTTTTTGGGTAATGAAGGAAATTAAAGTCACTCAGAAACTTCTGAACACACTTGAACCAGCAGTATCCTTGAGTACAATTAGCAAAGGCCCTGGTGTTAAGATCTGTGCATGGTCACTATACTGGAGTCAATATTCTTGTCAGTAGTCAGTTTTTGGACAATTGATACCAGTGCAATTTATCAGTACAAATACTAAATTTGTGCCAATGTACTGGTAATATCACTGTTGACAAGCATAACTCACTGATATAAGTTTCTACGAACATCACATACAGTATTAGTAAATGTGGGCCGATATCACTCATTCACTGCACATGTTATACTGATATCATTCAACTAGGGAGCATCCATTGACCCGGCCCATCATATTAAGCTTGTACAACTGTGCATATTATATATGTAACTGAACCATACTGTAGTTTGCAAATACTACTACAAAGGAATACGTTAATTCTAAAGACGCAAAACTTAAAGATTTCATAGAGAAAAGTGCATGACCATGACAAATTCCAAAATCTTAGTAGGCTAATGACATTCGAAGTTCTCATTTGTCAATCACCAATAAATGAGTCTAGAATTTAAAAAGCTCTGTCACCATTCTATATTATGCGATATGAGGATATTTTTTTAAAAAAGTACAGAAGTTCAGAAGATTAATGCTGTGGCAAACCCTTGCATATTTGCCACCCGAACTGAAAGGTCACTATGGTTACTTTTCAATATCTCATTTCCTTTCGCTGGGTAATCACGAATGAACATTAGAGCGATCAATTATTCGTCTATATGGTCTTATCATAAAAACTGCACTTTATTTCAGGCTCTGGACTAATGAAAACGAAAGCTCAGCAAGATGGCACTTTTTTAAAGGTCTGATTTTCGAAGACATGTTCGAGAATAAAGTTGTCAACTTCGTGTATACCATGTATGCAACTGCCATTTGTCAAAGTTTACAACTTCCTTACTGGCGAAAACGTCAATTCCTATTGAGCACTGCATCAATCCAGACGTTAATGTTCTTGTGGGGAGTGATTTTTAATAGCCGAGAAACAAGTACAGAAGCTGGACAAAGTAGCATGAATTACGCTTTTACCAGTTTTATCACCATTTTTTTCTATTGTGGGAAAATACTGCAGCTTTCACTGTCGTTAGTATATAGCCAGAAAAAGGCTACTTATTGACTTTTTCGTATTTCATATGTCTAACATGATCCTACACTCCAAGAATGTCACTTTCAAATCCTCCATGACTGAGCGGCAGAGAATTCAATACAGTATTAATAAACAAGTTTTCAGCACCCTTGTAGGCCCAACCATGCATTCCCAAATTCTTGGCAATATGCAAATTATTCGACAAAAGAGAGGTACGCATGATGGATAGTCATCATGCTTCGTACCCTGGATGTGGACATTTCTGGCCCAAAACACTTTGCCAAAATTCTTCAATAACAGATCCTCGAATTTTTCATGAATAAACGTACATGTATAAGAATTTCTAATGGCCAGTCGCACTATACTCTGCTTATTCGCCTTCATACCACATGCATGCCGGTCTTTTAACTTAAGTACATGTATATCCAAGCAAGCACATGTTAGTTTTGGAACATTCGATGGTAAATTAGATATAGTACATCTAAAGTGTGGATCTTTACGACCCTGTTCAACAGCTAGAACAATCCATAAACTAGCAACGAGAAATAAAAACGGAGTTAACAGATTTTATTTCTGTTTTCTATTTTAGGCATCCTTTCCAGAGTTGCAGATCAAAATCAGTTGCTCAATTTCAATTTATCAAGTGCCATGCTTACGTGATTAATGAAGGAATAAGATGTTAACCAACGTCATTCCTTGTAGATCAATTAAAGGTCCTAATCGCCCAATATTTTTTAGCAAAGGATGGCACAAACCATGACAAATGACAGCCCAAAGCCATCTATATATAGGCCCAAGATGTAAGGAAGGAAAGAGCAATAAATGCAAAGCATAAGACGACCAGGCGCCCTTTTTAATGGATCTTCTCATAAACGACTTCGACAAAAAATAGTTCTTGAAAATTTATTGCGACGCTGGAAGGCATTTATAATAATTTCGAAATCTAAAATTATAATCGTATTGAACGCAATGTGGCCTGCATCCCAAAGCCATCTCCAATCATCACATTTTTCAGATGAAATCTTGCCTATGCCATGTGTGGCCCAGTAATTTATTACCAAGGTGTCTGACGACCGCAAGAACTGTCAAACGTCACAGATAAGATATGCAAATCGCGAACAATTAATACCAATTTATTAAATTACGCTCGATTTGCATAAATGCCGCCAGTCTCATTCCCCTCATGTAAAGCCCTTGGTATGCAATTTACAGTAATTAGAATCGCATTAATCAACCAGTCAATAATCCCGTACCTGCATTGCATTATTTGAGCAGCTGAAATTGATATGCAAATAGCGTGCATGTCAGCTATGCAAAACTTCAAAGGAAACACGAAAGATGCTTTCTTCTTCATCTCTTAAGATAATCTCAAAGTCAATGCCAGCAGTGGCAAACGTAATTTCCGTTACTTACATGTATAATACGTTCACATTCATTAACAAAGGCTTAAGCAACTTGCATTTTGTTCTGATGGATCTAAGAAATCTAGTGTTGCTTCTAGAAGAGAACTGCCAAAGAAGTACATTCTCAGGCTAAATTAAAACCAGAAGGGAGGTTATCCACATGAAATGAAAATGCATTTCAAATGCATTGTGAAAAGCATTTCGAATTGCAAAATATCCTGCAAATGCATTGGTCGTTTTTATAGAAAAACGAAATACCTTTGGTAATGTAAACAAAAATGCATTTCATTAATGCATTATAAAATATACAGACTTGTGTATTTCGCGATGTACATGTACATGTATTTGAAACTACACACAACAGTTGTATGTGCTGCATTGAATTTAGTGAAATTGATGTATTTTTGAATTTTGAACTATTTGATTGCTAGTTCTAATTTATTTATTGAATATTTTAATGTTTTTTTTTAATTCAGAACCGGGATTTTTTTTAAACCTTGAAATTATTAAATTTAGCAAGGCTTTGACATTTTACAATGCATGGAATATAAATTGTAAAATACATTCTTCAATGCAAACAGAATAGCCTACATTACACGATGCATTACACGACATATTCTTCAATGTATACGAACTAGGCTTATATTACAGTGTGTATTACACAATACATTCTCCAACACACAATACACTGCAAATGCAATCCATAATGCATTACAAACTGCTTAAAAACCCATTTTAATATTTATTTTCCAATACATGTCTTATATGATGAATTTCTAAATGCATAACCATTACATGTGGGTAAGAATAAAATACGATATTCCACACAACTTTGATTCCGTTTTTAATTTTGTCGTTTGACTTACAATAACACCTTAGCTATTTTTTTCAAATTCCTTACCATTTTAAATAATGAAAAATACGAATAAGATGACGAAATCAATACTGAATAATTAGACTCTTGATAAAACCCATTCTAATGACATTAAAAAAGAAAACTTGAAAATTAGTATTACCACAAAAAACATCCTAGATGAGGCTGGGGTGTTATGTGTTTACCCATTGGCCTCTATAGACATCATTTCATTATACTGAAGCATGCCCTGGTGCACTATGCGCATTTCATTCAACCTACTATAGATGAAAGGAATTTGGGAAAGTTCTAATAGTTCTGGTTTCTGTAGTTCTGAGACTGATGGATGGCGCTAGTAAACTTTTATATATCGTTTAACAAGTACTACTACTGAATCCTCGTAAGCTGTAATTACATATTTCGGCAATTCATTTTCTCTTAAGGTTATTCACTGGTCAAAACGACTATCCTTATGGTCACCATGGCTACCCCGTTACGAAGAAGATGAAAACAAATGTCTCGTACATGTACATGTATAGCCACCAGAAAACTGGTTTAGTGCTAATTTCGTGTATCAAATATCGCATTTAATGGCTAAATTTTTTCTCCCTTAAAAACTTATTAAACTGATACCATTTTCTTTTAAAAAGCAAATAAACCTGTTGATTTTTTTATTCCTGCTATTTCTAAAGTTCACGCTACATTGGTAAAGGGTAACTCAATAAGTTAATCAGACGATGATACGAGAAAGTAATTGAAAGTGATTATTTATTTATGTTTAAGAAAACAAACCAGAAATGCAAAAAAATACCTAACAAAATTACCGGTTGTACAATTTTAATTGTATGCAGACTAGATAATTAAATCAGGAGTAGTTTTCAAAAATGAACCTTGATAAAGCTAAACGTATAACCTAGAATAACTTTCTAAAATAATCAAGTGCTATCCTTCATGTGCCATAAATCCAATTTCATCATTTGGCGTTATTATCAACTGGTTCCCAAAACTATGAAGCGAATATTGCATGTTACGAACACTAACAAATCCATTTTCAAGTGATTTTCCGTTTCATCCCAAAGTCCTAAAAGGATTTAGTTAAGTGCTCATTATGGTGATAGAATCGCACCTGCTGTACATGTATATGCAAAGCTCAGTAACCAGAACCAATGTAGTCATCAGATAAAAGAAATTCGTTCTTGTGCTTATGCAGCAAGAACTGATTTTAGAAACCTGTTCGCTTATTGACAAAAAAAGATATCTGGTGTAACAAAGTGGCTGATAACCCTTAAACGCATCGACCTAATGTCAAAATTTACTATTAATAGAAATGATTCATCTTGGTTTGCCTCTCAGTTTAGCATTGGAGAAATCTTTCAAAGTTCAAGGATTTTTAAGTTTCTCAAAAGCCATTTAAACAATAACTGTTCCACATGTCTTTAAGAATACTCGTTTACATAGGGCGATTTTTTTGTCAGAAATAAAAGCGTACATTTATGCAGCTTTCTACGTAATAAGCCAGATTTCGACAAAAAAATCGTTCACATTCTTGACATATTTTAAACGTAAATTTAACATGTCGAAGTATGATATTACAACACGTCTTTGTTAAGACATGCCAATTTGCAGGCAATAACAAGTTTTAACATGTCGTGAATTTGGTTATTTGGACACCAGATTCATCAGATGACAGCCCAAGAATTCTCTCCTTTGCGAAGACACGCCATTTTCCATCAACAGTAATTAAGTTTTAACATGAAGGTCACAGTCACTACTCTTTGACATTCTCTTGACATAAACGTGAAAATTAAAACCAAAACAAGTCTATGATAAAACCGCAATTAGACAAGTTTCAAGCGTGACAATTACTGTACATATCAAAACATGTCTAAGATTCAAACAGGCAATTTTCACAACAGCGTGCAAATGCCCCAATTACCAGTAAGGGCCGCCAAGCAGCAGAAGTTGCAAGGGCTTTAATCAAAAGCAGACATTATAAAAAATTCTGTCGTACATGTTAAAACGTGAAAGTGACATGTCAAAACACGTCTACGACCTTATCAAAAATTCGCTCATTCTTACCACGTTTGAAGCGTGGAAGTTACATGTCGAAAAAACCTCATTTATACATCAACATGCAGTGAGGGCCGCCAATCAGTAGAAGTTGAAAGGGCCTTAACAATTTAAGTTGGTCCCATGGCATTGGTCACTCTTACCTGATAAAACTCGTATAGGGGTTCTTGCTGGGTTAAAGGTCAAAACACGTCTACGACCTTATCAAAAATCCCCATCCTTGAATGTCAATATATGTACATACGAAAACCCTCAATAGTATAACAGCATGCACATGCCAATAAGGGCCGCCAATCAGCAGAAGTTGAAAGGGCCTTAACAAGTTATGGTTCCATGACATCGTTCACTGGTAGGGGTTCTTGCTGGATTACATGTCAAAACACTTCTACGCCATTATCAAAAACTCTCCCATTGTTAACACGTTTTAAACGTGGAAGTTACGTGTCCAAACACGTCTACGGGACATCGTCAACGAAAAACCCCAATTACACAACAGAATGCAAATGCCAATAAGGGCCTTAGTTGCAATTGGGTTAGTGGTCCCAAGACATCGGTCACTGACTCTTACCTGGTAAAACACGTAGGGGTTCTTGCTGGGTCGCAATAGGTCAACGTCTGTGGTAACGTTGACGAAATCCGTGGCCAGGGACAAGGTGTCATTGCTGACGATGGAGTCGTTGCCGAACTTCTGCACGTCCGTCATCAGATCCATGACCAGGCAGCAGGTGGTCAAGTGGGCGCCCAAAAGTCGCAAAATCCAGGTGACATGAAGTGGACAGTGGTCAGTGGTCAGTGACACCGCAGGTGATCAAAGTCGGTCGAAAAAATCCGTCTGTTGACAGCAACGAGAATTTCTGGTGACATTCATGGCCATCGTTTCTGTTCGATTAGAAAATAGCACCGAATCAAGTCAAGCGGTTAGCCGTGAGCCATCAGCCGTTAGCCGTTAGCCGCGAGCCGTAAGCCAAGCCACGAGGAGGAGGTTCACACGCATGCACCACGTTCCACGATACGGAGTTAAATGCTGGACTATGCAGTGGCGCTGGCAGTGGGACAGGGTGCGGTAGCGGCTGCCGCCAGGGGGCGCTCGGGGAGGTGCTACGGTGCGGACGCAATGGCGGGGGGCCATGGGGGTTTGGGGGTATTCGGGATTCGATGAAAACTCAACAGAACAAAAAAAATTGCGGAAAAAAAAGTGCTAAAGGTGCCAAACTGAGTTGGCGCTTCCCCAAGAAGGTGATAGGAGAATGTTGTGTTGTGGCTTGGAAAATGGGTAAATTAGGGTGGGAGGTGAGGAGAGGGGGTGAAAAGTTGATCGAAAGGCAATGCGTGTTCAATGCACCGCAATAAACGGCCGTTTGCCGAAAATCTGGGCCCTGCGGCGGTGTCGGCTGGATTAATTTGCGAGCAAGATGGCGCCGCTATTAGGCGTTCGAATTAATCGAATCAGCCTTGATGCCGACCCTACATGGCATTATTACTGTCAATTTCGACAAATACGGACAGTAATACTGATCGTGTAAGGGCAATACTGATGTACTAATGTTCGATAATGACGATTGTCCGGATTTTCGGCTAACTATCGTGATATTGACAGTAATACTGATCGTGTAAGGCGCGTTCGTCAGTAAATCTGTCAGTATTGCGCCAGCAGTCTGGGATCGAAACATGGAAACATCGAAAACAGTAGTTTCTTGGTTAACTGAACCAATGGAAAACATTGTAAACATAGCATGGAACTAATGTTTCCAATATTCACCATTGGGTCTATCAGCCAAGAAATGGTTAATATTTGTTATGCCACACATTACCGATTAATCACATGCATTTCCATAAAGTTACCCATACAAAATATGGGAAATCTTGGAAATTGCAAAAAAAAAATTCACAAAACCATGATTACCTACATGGGATTGAATGGCTTTACAGGGGAATTGTGTGCTGGGCATTGGGGTTTCATAAAAAAATTGGCTTAAATCCAGTTTTGCAAAAAATTCGCCTACGATGTTTTTCACATACTATGTTTGCATGCATCCATTAAATTGCACTTGCGTAAAATCCATTTCATTCACGCCCAGTAGGTCACGTATGAATGACCATACAAATCCCTGCTTATCTAAAAAGTTGTGTGGACCTCTACTAAAACCAGATTCAGCATGTGCAGACAATGCAGAAAATGTGCAAAATCACTTACATGTAGTTACATGTACATTCCGAAAATGCGTCAAGTAGGCCATTCATAAGCACACACTGCACACTACCGGTACTGCACATGCAATGAGAGCTACATGTATTTGGAAAATAACAGACGTTTCCATTGAGAAAAAATTTGGCGGCTACTTGAATGAGGAGATTCGCTGTATCTGCCTTTAGTTGCCCCAAACAAAGGACACCTGAAGGCACGTGTATGTCTCAATTGAAGTCAGTTAAAGTCTGTTATTGTGTGTACATCGCATGTTCGACTTGAATAAAATAGTCGTGACTTTTTGTTTTCGTTCAAGCCACTCCTTTAGAGTTTATCGAAATTAACTTTAACCAAAAAAATCACGTTTCCATGCATGACTTGTTTGCGTAACGTGCAATATAATGTAAGTCTGCATAATCAAATAAACGTACATTATGTAGTATGTAAGTTAAAATTCATCATTTATGGTCAAATTTTCAGAGTGATGTAGCATACATAAACATATCCGGCTGCCATATGTCTCAATCAATTCAAAGATATACATGTAAACGTAGTATTGAATGATGTAATGAACGATATAAATGAATAATGTCAATTCCATGAATGATTGAGGCTGATGTAATAAAACTGCTGGTTATTGGTTCCCTTTGACTGTTTTAATGTTTTTGTAATATTTGTTCACATGGTGCGATAACACCATTAAACTCATCATATACTGTATGTACATGTGCGTACCACAAGAGTAGTGTCAAACGTGACTAGGTATTCAGCCTCATGCTTTCTCTTAACACGTTAACAATATTTTTGCCTCATCTTTTAGGACCAACATGACGCTTTGTAAACATCGCGATGGAACATAAAATCTTTGATGTGCAACTCATACTGCAAAACTTGCCTAGCAGTCAAGTTCACAATGATGTTATTGTAGCTCTACTAGCTTGGATGCAGCACAACTAACACTACTCGTGATTGAAACAGTCATGTGTAAACAGTTGGCTGTAAACACTTTTATTTATTGCTTTGGCTATTTTGAAATCATTTTTATTTTGTAGAATTCAATGAAGGTCATTTGCCCTTCCACAGTTATACCGGAAGACGCCTAAAGTTAGAGCCAAACACATATGTAAATTTATAAAAAAAAACGTTCTAGGAAATAACTGCATATATTTTGGGGCGTTGTGGTTGTTGATTGATCGATCGAAATGCTGTGGACAAAATCTATAATGTCGATGGGAAAAGCATCCATTTACGTCACATGTGGCTTTTCTAGGTAAGTAACCTGAACCTCTAACGTAATAAAACATGTTTACGTGTCTTGGCGCAAAAGCGTGCCGTTAAAGCATCTAGCAATGAGTAGGAAATCTATCGTATATATATTAATGTGCAATTGTGTATTTTGATCAGCTTTTATAGAGTAACAGATTGCAAGCTCTAGGCAAAAACTACAGTCATCAAGGACTGTTGATCACAATGGTGTGACGTCACATTGTACAAAACTTTCCCAGGACAGCTATGATCTTAAATTCAGCCCAAAAGAACGCTTCTATGGTTGCATTTTGAATAAAAAATCCATTTGAGGGATGATTTAAAAATTTGGGATCAAACATTCACTAGCAATCATAAATGTGTATCTTACAAAAATAATGCGTAAGGAAATTCCATGTCTTAAAATAAACTTGCTGTAAGAAAAATTACTGCTATAACCAGTGGTCCTAATTGAAGTTTCGAAGGTTCTTAAATTGTACATATTTGTCTAAACCATTGTACAGGGTGTCCATAAAGCCCTCCCCTCTTTAAAAAATTAATTTTAAAGTAACTGTTACAGAGTTACAAGGAACAAACTTTGGAACGGGCGGAATAACGAAAGTTTTATTTCATATGTTTGGTTGACAAGGCGTGCCAGCAGGCGGCGCTGCAATCGCTAGAATTGAAAATAGCATCTATATACATGTTGGAAAACCCCCAAGATGGCCACTGATATCATGAATTTTACACGCCTTTTTCGATTAGCGGTTACAGCGCCGCCTGCAGGTATTCTTTGTGAACCAATTTCTTGAAATAAACACAGTAGTCCTACCTTTTTCCAAAATTTGGTCCCTGAAACTCTTGCAAAAAAATTGCAATGAGGGTACAACTTTATGAACACCATGTATACTAGAAATGCAATACGAGGTCCCATAAAGTTTGACATCAAAGGGAAATAAGATAAAGTATTCTCACTTTCAGGAAACCATCTCCCCGAAAAATAAACGTGATCATGTTTCATCGTTATTCTAGCAGTGCAAGGTGTTCATTGGCAAAAAAAATTAGAAATGGAAATTGATATCAAAAGATCAAATGAACATGCACTATCTCTTGTGGTATTTCTATGGGACCTTCAAAATTCTAATGAAGCTAGTGTTCAGTCGGTTTTGAAAACGGCGTAATCTTCGCATTTTAAAGATAAACTTGGCATAAAATCAATATATCGTCCTATATTGCTTTAGACGTGCACCCTAAATGGACTCCACTGTAAAGACTATTCATGGAGTATCAGAATACATTTTCTTGGAAGCTTGGAGTTCTCTTACTTTTCAAACTATTACAGTTAGCCAAGCTCAAAGCAAATTCCAATTCAATATTCAGGATAAATCAATAAAACATGCGTTGCATGGACCTGATGTAAGGAACTCATCGAATATTCCAATTAAGTAGATAAGATAAAACTTTGAATTAATTAAATTCATTTCAACAGCTACACTACGTAGCATCAAAGCCTTTTCAAATTTTGTAAGTGAACAAACTTTGTTCTTTGTGCATTTTAGATAAACCTTTTAGAGTTACTATATCAAGGTTTATTAGATCGATGCAATTATAGTGGATGTTGGGCATTCTGTTGTTCAGACAGGAGCAATTGATTTGATCCATGAAGAAAAGGCAGGAAATTGGTAATCAAAATTGCAGTAATAGAGGGAAATCCATTGAATGCAGTAATCAGCAAGGCACACCATTCTATGTTCCATTCAGTAAATGAAACGCTGCTAAGTAGGATTTTAGCCAGCTGTGTGATATTTATGACCGATCTACCCAATAACTTATCATTCTAATCTGGCAATTATGACAAATTTAGGGCGATATACAAACAAAAACCAAAATTATAACTAGATGAACGACCTACTTAATGACCTTTGAAAAAATAGGCACGTTAAATAAATATTTGCTTGTCCGAGACCATCTTTTTATTACAGAATAAACATGCCCTTATTTATAGACCAAAATGTCATACTTAAGTGATTTTCTACAACTTTCCATATTTATAAAAAAAATTTAATTATTTATTAAAGTTTATATATCCCTGATTTTTCAACATTTAAAATTACCAGCAATTGACAGAATGCAATCTGAAAATGTATCAGGTTGTCACATTTGGAAATTTCATCCTACTACACGATATAATCATGACTTTCGTTCTGCCAAAACATAGTCCATAGTACACCAAAATAACAATAATTCCCTATTTGTCAATACAAAAACACGTGAACACGTGAAACGTGCACATCAATTCAAAGCATCGTTAACAAATACCAGGTACAATGTATGTGCGTGTTATATACTCATTATATTTCCCTCAATGCGAAAGTTCACTACAAACATAATGACGACAATAGCTAGGGGGATTAAACGAAAAATGTTTTTGAAGTTTTGCTGAAATCCTTGTCGTTGCATCCACCACCAAACTGAAAAATACTAACTGTCCGCAAGGTAATTCAACGATTTGCAACATTTACGTCTTCTGTCACTGCATTCGTAAATGACCTTATTTCGTGTGGGTCACCATTTATGAGACTACAAAATAAATTTTTCGCAATCTGCCAAACGCAGCTGAATAAATATAGCTTTAGATTTTTCGTTCGCTAGTGATACTTAAAACGTAGGAAAATTACCAAGCTGACGGATAAAATCCATAATAATTAGCCTTATAAAAGTCCTGCAGACAAATAATGATTCAAGCAACGTATTCGTTCATATCCTATTCAGTAATCTAACAGAGACAGAGCAATTAATCCTAACGATCCTCCTTTACATAATGGCATAATTGCTAATTTTTTTGCAAATTGAGTCCTTTCCTATGTGCTGCCATTTTATTTAACTTAAACTGGATGTATGACACTGATTAATTCGTATGAAACTGAGTAATTGTAATTGGTAATTGGTTTTGATATAAGCAATCAACTATTTAAACATACGTACAATTTGAAACTACCTACAGTATCACTGGTCCATGAGATAAATTTTTTTTATTATTTTTTTTGCAAATAATTTGAGTCCGTTCATATGAACTGCCATTTCCTGCAATGTTTCCTAAAAATATTGGTTGGTTTTTAAGCATTAATAACGCAAAACCCAACCATTATTTTTCGGGAACCATGTATAACTTAAATGGAACTGAGTATAATTGTGAGGATTTTGTAAAATTGCATTTACCATGAATCAGAAACTTTTGGTCTTAATATAAGCATTCAACTATTACAACATAAACACAATTTCAAACTATCTATACAGCGCAATGAGATTGATTCAAGTGTTACTATATAACTGTGAAGATTTTGTAAAAGTACATTAGCCATGGAACCAGAAACTTTTGGTTTTGATATAAGCATTCCATTATTCCAATACAAGCAAAATTTGAAACTATCTATTACCGTTCCATGCGATTAATTCTGATTTTATTAAATGAGACCTATTTCAACTATTCATGCTATTAGTTAAAGGATTTAAACATTCTGTATTAAGTTAAAGATCATCAAAAGGCATTAAAACTGAATACCTATGATATTTCTGAAAAATAAGTTTTATAAATATGCAAATAATCCCGTTAAGTATGTTACGAATGACTGCAGTTATTCAAAACTGAAGATATTAACGATGGATTTTGCAATGGTAAAGGTAAGCAAACACCACAGCAAAATACCCTCCTCTATATACATACTATAATCGAAAACCCTGTATTACAGCAAACGTTCATGTATTCTAAATTATCGTTCCAATGAACTGTTTCTGTGTCATTTTATAATATCTCATGTCACGCAAAAGTGAAGTTAAGACGTGCGGACATGGTTAAATAAATCCAACACACACATCACGCATTTATTGGACTGATCTCAAAATTTGCTTTATGGTCTGAAACTAACAACCATGTTTTGGGAAAAACAATGACAAAAAATCCATTAACCAATTACTGAACAAAAAACAAGTTAATCCGTTATGCAGGGTCATGATTTTTCACGTTTCTAAGTAACACACGCCAGATTTAGTTCTCATTAAACATGTAGTTTCAGTCGAATGGGAAAAAACGGTGTTAAGTTCTAATTCATGGAATAAAACAAGCCTGGGTATACTTTTACTAACTACAAGTAGTGAACCAATTATCTCGATAGAGGCTAATTAAGTTAATTTTCAGAGAGTTAATTGATTAACGTATTGCATCAACATTTCCTTGTTTTCTTGGTCATTCATCAGTCACTACCCTGTACTTAAATCAAAAGCAACTAATAGTAATTCAACCCTTTCAATATTCATTAATTGCAACCTTTCCTAATGCATGTTCTTGTTGAAGGGCCATTTATGAATGTACATGTAATATTACAATGAATCCTTACAACCAAATATGGAGATTTATATTGGGTTGTAAGACTGCATGATTGAGAATCCTCCCCGGACGTGAGATAGTGAAGCGAAACCGGAAGTCATATCAATTACGTCAGAGATATCCCAACTTGACGGAAATGAGAGTGGCTAAGAACATAATTTCAAGTATTCAACCATTTGGAATTAAGCTTAAGCTTTCACATTAGATGGCGTATACTGCAATTAGGGTGTCTACTGGATTTAGTAATTCAAATTCCTTGACTGTTTAATGACATCAAAAAATGTTCATTGCCTATTCGAATATGGGACCGTTAAGTTTTATCTCACAACTAAATAATGATTTTCAGAAACATCCTCTGCCACAGTGACGACATGATCATTGGCCAAAAAAAAAGCTGTAGGCACACTTTTTGCTAATTTGAATGACAAATAATGAATTGTAACCAAAAAACTTATTTTGTCAAGCAATAAAGGTAAAATTCGATGACCCTAATATAAATGCCATGACTTTTCCATGACTTTCATGACAGGTAGCCAGAAGTTAAGATTGCATTGTTTTGGACGATATAGCATCCTTAAAGGAAAGTGTCTTTAAGAAGGTGTGTCACTAAATGCTCATTTTTGAATGCTGTGTTGTACAAATGAAAGCTAAAGAAAAAGAGCTTGCCCATCAATTTCAAGTATTAAAGTTTTTATTGCGAAATATTGACGGGCATTTCAATGGAACAACAGGGATTCCAGTCATACAGAAGACATGGTTCCAGTTATTAAAAAACTGGACTGGACTGTCATTTTGACGATTAATGGGGCATACATGCATTTGCCACTTTCAACAATGAGAAGCCTATGTTGATGACACATACACCACGGAGCAACGCACGTATTAAAGCTCACTACAAAATTGAAAATAGCAAAGAAATATAGTCCCTTTTCTGCATGCATGGTGTTTTTTGTTCCCATATTATATTGTCAACTCGCGCACTTTATATGGGGGAAAAATGTATATGTATCGGCGTATGCCATGATTTTAACAAGAATTTATGGGCTGTCACATTTTATTCGTAGAGGTGAGCATGTAGCAGCCAATTTGTCATGATAGCAAGTCAAATTGGAAATGACAGACTAACGTGAATTCAAGCAATGACGTAACGACCACAAATCAATTTCGATTTCTGAAGAATTTTTTAACCCCTTATCTACCAAACTGCTTGTCAAAATATGACCAAAATCTGTAAACAGGCCTTCCACAGTCGTAATTCAAAGAAATCTTGGCAAACGAAACTTGTCTTTTGGAATATCTTCCTTTCAGAAAGTGTTTATAAAAAGTACATATGCATTCCTTATAATTTACATTGTTAATATGATCACCATCACTTCAGACGACTAATTTTCAGGAAGACAATTAGACATGTACTTGAGTAGAATACAAGACATATGTTATTAGTCGATAATCAGATTTAAGAGCAATTGATAAAACAAATATGAATGAGAGCTCATTTCATTGGTAGTTCAGATGTTTGTTGTATACTAAGCAGCTCATTTTATGCTTTGCACTTATGAAGTTAATATGTTCTTGTTCATTTTGTCATTATTGATAATTTCAGTTGCCATAGCAAGTCCTGCCCACATTTTATTTGCAAGGCTGTTGATGTAGCAGATACACAAGCTGCAACTAACAACATTACCGTTGCAGTTAATTCAATTGGAAGGTCTTTGCTGCAAATTTAATCAAAATAAAACTGAACTTAGAGATGTTCTTAGTCAACCAGTTAAGTTCATCAACTGCGTTTGTAGTTCAATGCCATCAGCTGTAATTTGGCTTTTTATTGCTAATATCGTTATTTTCGGAAAACATGTTGACGCATGTCCTTCTTCAACTGGAAAGTTAACAGCAACAAAAACAGTCCAATGTCACAGCCAGCAGCAAATTGGTGCTCTGTTTGGAACTTTTTATAATATTTATATGGCCTTTCTTGGAACGAAAAACGCCTTAGGTAGTAAATGAAGAAAAACGCAGTATATACGGAGCTAACCAACTTATAAAGGATATAAAAGTTCACATGACGCCTACTGTGAAAGATTCGTGGTATTCTTGCGAAATATAAAGCCGTAATTCACTTATTCGTTTGCTGAATGATGTGAATTTGTCAAATATATAGTATTTATCAGCATATTTCATCATAAACCAAGCGCAGTATCACCGAATGAGCAATTCGCATCCCAATTTACACAAGGTATTTTGCATTATCGTGTTTTTCATCTCACTGATTTTCGTTCCCCATGAGCATTACAAGATTCCACAGCATATGCTAATCCGCAATTTGGAATTAGAGAAAGCTCGTTGCAAGCAATGCATATTTCCCATGTGATCTCCATGATCCTAACTCTTGAAATTAATAGAGGAAAGGTCTGGAAGTACCGCTAAGTAGAGCACGATGATGCAAGAATCATCTATGGGCTTCATTTAACAAATTTAACCTTACTCTTAATTATCCCAGAAAGGATTAGCACAAAAGTTCCCTGCCACCAGCATGAATCACCATACAATAAACAAAGTTTTAAAATTGTCACAGAATTGCGAAATTATGGCGTGTATGTGGAATAGCCATACATGTATGTAATCTTATTTAATTAAATCAGGAATGTTTATGAAAACGTGTACATATTTTACAGCAGGACTTCAAGAAAATGTTCTTATTGTAGGCCGGATCACTTCCTCGAAAGCTGTGCTAAAGTGGGTCAAAAATAAGCCCTTTGCCAGCCCACGTGAATTATTTGGCTAAACCTGATGTTGGTGCGTGCAACTTGCATTTACGTGTAGTTTTCAACGTAAGGCAACACGTCAATTTCAATAAATATGACGTAAGAAATGGATATTATATTTGGAACTGATTTGCTATACTGAATACACGCAACATCCCCAATTAACCAAAGCATACATGTATACAATGCAAATGTCGAATTTTTAAACGAAAAAAATACACATACCTAACTTGCCATACAGTTAACAGCCTTGTACAAAAGTATGGAGCACTTCCTAAAATTCGTGTTTACTGCATAATATCTGCAAACTGTTATTGTTCTTGCTCTATTTGATTGATATTTCGAACAATGAAGTTAGTTTTTCATCCTAATGCCCTAGTAATGTCTTGGTTATTTTGCTCGTTGAAGTCTTGACTTTCGGTACTTCTCAGATAGGACTTCTGGTACGCTTTGGATACTCTCAGGTCAGCTTTTAGAAGTAATTGGCTTATGACTCGTGAAGAAATTTCTTCATATAATTGCAAATTGCGCTGCTGCGCTAAGTTAGTCTCATATTTAGCAGTGATAATCAAACTAACGTCTTGTCTACACGAGTTGAAATGTTTCGTCTACATGCAGATCTTGGTTTATATTCATAAGATACGAGCTCAGCAAACCAGTTCAATACACGTTGAACTTCTTTGTGCAACATTTTGCCAATCTTGATATTTTTACTTGATTCAAGCTTTCGTTGCTTGAAGTGATATTTTTCTCAAGTTGAACCTTATTGAAACCTCGTGTATTCGAGCTCGTCATGCCAACACACAATACCCTAATGCGAAAAACGAACCGGATCATCAGATACAAACAAATTCTTGGAAAAATCAAAGCCTTTACTCAAGAGTTTCAGGTAATTCACAATTTTCGTAAATTCTTAAGAAAGCTTATAAAGACATGTCATAATCTGTTATTTTCTCATAAACTGTTCCAAATATTCGTCAACTATCACATGAACAGCATGATGCTCCTTGCTCTTGCACCAGGCTGCATATTCAATTAACTTGAACGGATCTCAAATTGCTACATTATTAGTAAAAGTGCATACTTTCTAACATTGATTTTTTTTTCTAAGAAGAAGGAAAGTTTTAATTGCGACTTTCGACGTATGCAAAGAGGCTGGAAATGCGATTCGTAGGTTAACGTACCTAAAATGATCCATTTTAGCCGACACTATAGATCAAAGTGAAGTACATTCCATTGTTTAGATTGCGTCGTAGATTCCAAACATGTCGTTCTGAGCATAGCTGCGAGGTACGCTTAGGATTAAATATTTATGGGAGGGAAAGGTTACCAAAAGGCCGAGATCATGCCTTCAGGTTTGTCTTTAATAACAGATGTTAAGTTCACTGCCATGCACGCCCACACGAATGTTTATTAAGAGCTTTATTAACCCCAACATGTTTATTAGAAGTTTGAAGAAACCCTGTCCCTTGCAGAAAATAACATTTAATCATAATTAAAAACTTGCTTAATTGCCCCGTACAACTAATCTCATCACTGATGAGAGAAACTAGGGCATGCATTATTGCAGTGATTCAAAATGGGTCGTGTCCACTTCATCTTCTGTTTAGATACCTTTAGAATTCTAGAGATTTTAGACAAATAATAATTTGTATCAATTCATACAAACAGTGATCATTACTCGCCTAATACATTTTCCCCCAAAACATCTGAATGAAATTAGGTTGTCGTAATGATTTTTCGATGTTCTGTGAGCAGTATTTCATTAGTCGATGAGTATTAACATATTATCCAAAATTAAAAGGAATGAGCATTACCTAATATTTCGCTTTTTTTCTCTTAGTTTGTAGTTAAATTGCTACGTCTTTAGGTTCATGTTAAAGCATTAAAACAAGGATACATTCAAATGTAATAATAATTTTTCGATTGTTATGTTAGGATTATTCATTATCCAATGAATATATACTAACCAAAATAAAAAGGAATAGGCCATTTCGTTTTTGCAGTTAAATCGCCACGTCTTTGATTTAATTTATTTTAGCAAAAATGTTATTTGGCATTTTACTATTTCGTTATATTTACCAACCAACTTAATAATTCCAGTATGCTCTGAAATTTAGAAAACTCTGCGCCCTTTTGAAAATTACCCAGTAATTTGGCATTCGTTTCAGGAATAGCAACATTAAATTTCTCTTCACTTTTAAATAAGAAATTATGTCTTCACTTCCTTCAGTTACGTTGTATACATGTACATGTGAGTTTAGTGAGCACGTTTTTCTTCTTAATTACAAAATTATATTTGTATGATCTATTGCTGAATTCCCTAATTTGTACGGGGCAAAACACGAGCAATCTATTACATGTATTCTCTCTAATGTATTTTTGTGAGGTCTTCATAATATATTCATACTTGATCTATTCACGTGTTTCTCGGTATAGATGTTTTTATAGAAAATACTTATGTCTGTTTAGTTACAACATACAATGATCCAAGTTACATGCCCATTTCAAGGAAATTTCAAATAGGGAAGATTTCCTAAAGAACCTAAAATGTGTTAACATCAAGCCTCAAAAGGAACTTGAAAGTGATCGTAATTGTCTATGGCAACCAGACTTGCTATCTAATTTCATGAAGCAGACCCTGATGAAAATCCTATAAATTGACACATATTTTACAACACAATTTAGAACTTAAATAACTTAAGGCCCAATAAATCAAATTGTTTAAGAAAAATGTTCGGATCCATGAAACAGCAGCTACCGAAATTAGCCGCAGGACGTTGTCGAAATTGTTCAAAAATTATCTCCTTTTTAATCCTAGGAGGGTTCTAATTTGACGCAATTTTTGATTAAGTTACATATTGTGTTTACCGAGGACTACAAACTGTATAACAAACGAAGTCTCGAGTTTATTTATTAAGTGCATATATGCTGCATATATATTTCTGCAAATATATATGCTGCAAGCATACGAATATGCATTTCATTCAGATTTCAAATTAAGGATCCAGCCAGTGGCAACTTAGACTAGACAATTTTTTATTGAAACGTATCAAGAACGTTCTTCCAGGACAATTTGCACCTACAGCATTTCCCTCAATTTTTAACTCTTAATCTATTTATATGCCATCTATAAACTGCTTCTTGGAGTTTCCTTAACCGTAATCAACAGATGAATTAGGAACCACTCATTGTCCAAACGGACCATTAGTACATTTGGTATTTGGTATTTCCAAGGCATACATTGAAAAGGAAGTCGATAACGACGGTAGAGATGCCATAGCGGTAATGGTCATTTTTGCAAAGTCCGGATATACCAAATAAGGCTGGAAATTTCCTGGCTATCGGATATGACAGCAGGAATCGATACAATTTAATAAAAGAGCACAAGCAAAAACGGAAAACACGTTGTTCTATCCTTTCATAGAATGACAATTAATTCGAAAACAATAACAGGCCAAAGACCCAAGCAAACCAGTGCTAGACGTCATGATTTTTCTATTCCAAAATGAGAAAAATACACCATCTGGCATTTACTAAAGTTGCAGTATTGGTAGGATTATTTAAAGAAAAAGCTATGAACCCTTCATGAAATTGGACCAATGGAAATGTGATCAGAGTAAGTTTTTAGAAAAAAGATTCAAGCAGCAATTCCAGGAGCAGATGGCAAATTTATTATTATTATGCTAAACAGCCAAAACCAGCATTCATGTCAAATATTTTTCAAAACCCCAGCCCACTTCCCCAAAGGATAATTTTATATTTTACAACTGCCAAAAAGTTTAACTCCAAGGAATTCAGCAAAAATAAATATTACGATAAAGCGAATGGAAAAACACTGAGTATGTTTCTAGATAAAAAATATAAAATAATATGATTTTCACTGTGTTGCAATGCACAAAACACGACCAACTGAATCTAATGTAGTTCACGTTGAAATCTTTTGAAATACAATACATCAGTCAACATGCATTATTTTTCTTATTAAAACTACATCTTGCTTTAAGATATTTTCACATTATACTTTTGAGAGAAAAACAAAGCAGTGAAACTTATTATCTCTGTAGTTCATTCAAGTTCTTCCGTCAACAGTGCTCGAGAAAAATCACCATGGATACTTTTGGGCCAATAAGATATATTTTGCATACAATCTTTTGAAGAGTTCCTTTATGAAAATAATATATGTTGACATTCATCGTTGGTACAAAGCTCCCCATCAACAAACGATAAAGCTCATATGTCCAACAATGAAGTCATGAACCCCATCAACAATTTATAGACAGGCTGTTCTATTTTGCAGTTCATAATCGCACGAAAGCATCGATTCATTACAACGGCTTTATTTGCCAATAAAAGTCCAAATAAGCCAAGGACCTGTTCAATTAGGCGAATAACAAAAGCGGAAACGGAGTAAACAGTAAACAACCATGGATTAGGTAGTTATATTTAGTGGGTAATTTACTTTTAATTGGCCACCTACTTAGAGTGAATATTGATCAGTAATACAACGAGTATAATTAGCACTGGGGCATTGTAAAAGTCCTTCATCTGTTTTACCTGACAAAATCAATTTCAACAACTACAGCTGTATTTACATGTACGTTTCATGCTTCACCAAGCAAACGTGTTGCAGAACCACATTGCTGTTGTCGATTTCCGGTAATTAAATAGGAAATTAATATTTTATGATAACTCCTACAGCAATTTCCATCATCCACTATTACGTGTACCCTTCTGATTATTAACAACTTCCTGGCGCAGTTTTTTTGCTGCATGCATCATACTAGATTATGGTCAATTATACGAAGTTATCAAACTACTAATTAGCTACCAATTGCTGGCGCCAAAGGCAACATCAGCGACTCATAGCATGTTTCTCAAGGTAAATTCAAGAGCAAGCTACTAATAATGCACCAGGGAATTGGTAAATAGATTTTTTGGGATCGGCAGACATCTCTAATTATTTAGTAATAATTGGATCATTAAGGTTATGACGTCAATTTCAAGCCCGTTGAGTGGCCAAGTTAAATCTGTTGATCCCACCAAACAGCCTCATTTTGTCCTTTTATTGCTGTAGGCATAGAGTTGGCACCTTCATCAGCTAAGGCAGAGTTTAGATCCTCAACGTTAATTCCCTAAAATATTTACTTCAATAAAAATGCAAAAGTGCATCTGTATATTTTAAGGAAACATTGAGATTATAAGTACGAAATAATTACAGCTTTGAGAGCACTTTAGACTGCTTTTAGAATTGTTGCATTTGATTGATTTTACGTTAATTGCTTTAAATCCACCTATTTTTGAAAAGCAGACAAACACTCACACCAAATACGCAAATTCGCTATTGATTTATAGCAATTTAATTTGCAGGATAATTAAATTCGGATTTGCATTTTCGAATAAATGTTCATTAATTGCGTTTCTGCCTGACTGGCTCCAGGATTTGTGGTTGCCAATTCGCAATTCATGTGACATAGGCTTACTTCAACTTCTGATGGCATTTTAGTGATAATACTAATAATAAACCTGCATTTTAAAGCATGGTAATTTAAATTGATTAAAATCCCAAAATCCCCTGAAATTTTTCTACCCAGCCCTTATAAAGGCAATCACGAAGCACAAAGGGAATTTCTAATGATAATTCTAAACATTTTAAAGCATGGTAATTTGCATCGGTTAAAAACACAAAAAACCCCGAAAGTTTAATTTAATACACCCCTGTATAAAGGCAATCACCAAATGCAACTTTGTAATGCAAGTACAGAACTTCCTCTTGACAAGTTGGTCACACAGTACATGTAGCATCGTTCCACCTGTACACATTTATTAAAAACAGCATGGTTTATCACCAAGAGCTCAAAAAAAAGAATTTGATTTTCCAGGCAACTGAGCATGCGAAGCTGACAATTTCTATCTAATAATCAAACTCGACAAGAAATGAAACGGAATATTTCATAAGAAAACAGTGACAGTCGTCTCCAAAATGTGGCCCTGAACTCAAATTTAATATAGGAAGCAAGAGCATCGCTGAATTCAGTTCACCAAGTGGTAACCTTTCATTGTTCCGTCACATTTTGCGAGAAAATTCAATACGAAGTCAAATGTAACCGAATATAGGAAAGCTGAAGAAATCGATCGTTCTTGGTCGAATTGTGGTAATTTTATTGCCTTTTCAATATTTTTGACATTTCAAACAGGGGGCGTGCAATAACAGGATGTATCCTTGACTTGTTCCAGCTTGCCTTGTGCGGTTTATTTAAGCTTTGTTTGGGTAAAATCGTGAATTTTAGGCTGCATATGTTCACAATGATGCTTAACCTGAATGAACTTGTGATCTTAAGATAGCCAGCCTTTCAGCAGTATAAACATGTCTATATACAGTAAATTCAGAACCCAGAACCTAAAATACAGTATACTATGCTGTGGTTTTTGAATTTTCATACATGTAGGCTGTAATTGGCGGTTGTGCATAAAGGGATGGTAAAAAATAGGAAAAAAGTTTGTGATTTGGCAGAATGGGATGTTTTTAGCACTATTCTTAAAGATGCAACAAAGAAAACAAAGAGAATCTAGTTAACAGTTTTTTCTTTCTTGTTTGATTGCTGAAACTAGTCATGCCGAAATCAATTTTTGTGAACAGACAAACTAAAGTTCTTGTTTCATACAGCATTAACTTTTTGTTGTATTTTCCAGTTTAACAAGCATTCAAGTTTTTATTTTAGAAAGTTTTAGGAAGACCAATAAATACTTGCTACACCGACAATATTTATCAGTGTGTCTGTTGTTTATTGATTTTGGAAAACGGAAACCTACAAAATTTAAACGTTTAATTTAATAAGCATATAGTAGGGAAGTGAGGGTTTCACAAAAATTTCAAATTTTTCATACTTCTTATTGGCTTTAATTGACGGCTGGGCATAAAGGGATGGTAAAAGATGAAAAAATGTTTCTGAAAATTGGAAGACGTTACGATCTTTTATGCTCGTGAACTATTCTTGAACATACAATGAAGAAATCTGATAAAGTCTCTGCTTTAATTTCCTGGCTGATTTATTGGATTTCTGATCGATACTAGTTTAATATGCCGAAATCAAATTTTAAAACTGACAACATAAAGTTCAAGTTTCATATCCACTCTATATCTGATTTATTAGTCTAAGAAGCATTCAAATTCCTATTTCATAAACGTTGAAGAAAATTAATACTTGCAGCTGTACAAATCCTCATAGTAAAAACTTGAACAAATGATATCATTTGTTCAAGTTTTTACTATGAGGAACCTGACAGATTCAAGATAATTTTATTTTCAAATTCAATTTCCAAACATTTTAAATTCTTGTAATGTAAGACAACTAAGAACTAAATCCCGCGTTTGGGACAAAAATGTCTCAATTAAAAACGTATGAAATATTTAATTTACAATTTTAGAAATTATAAAGGGTCTGTACCGAAATTTTGACTATACGGCACTTTAATACAAAAAGCAAGTTGATTTCGATGGTCAGCTGTAGGAACCTTCATACCAGATTAAAACATTTGGGGGTGTTTGTTGCAGACGTAAACAAAAACAAAAACATGAACAAGAACATGGTCATCCCAATTCGTGGAATATCTGCAGAGAAACTTAAAATAAAGTTTAACTCCTTAGCCTCTTCGAACACCAATGAGTAAGAAATATTTACTTAACTCAGACTTTTACAATCGGATCAGTTTACAATTCAAGATAAACACATTCAAGGATAAAAGCCGATTGCTGAATTGTTTGCATCTACAGTAGGTTGTGGGTCGAATTCAATCCCATTTGGGATTTCAAATAATCAACATGAAAAAATCGAAACATTCTAGAAAATCCAAGAAAAGATTTTCTTCTATCTCTGAATGCGAAGCTTGGATTATTTATAGATTTATCTCAAGTTTTATTATCAATAGTTTTTTGGGAAACAATATGTTATCAGAAATTTCCAGTCTTGATAGAGCACGTCGTTACCATGATTACTGATGAACGCTAACATTGTTCAAGGGCTGCCAAAATTGCTGGGAGTTTACTGATGATGGTGTCTTCACAAGTTGCCTGGCAATGAACTTGAATTTCGTAGAAATTCCAATTAAATTTTCACGGCTAGAACCAGATTATATACCGCACATATGTTAAGTATAAATTTCGTACTAAAATTGAGTGGAAATGGCTCAAGATACTCAAATATTCGAAATAGGCCCTTGGTGAACAGCTCCATAAAAATTGTTTACAGTCGCCATGGTGTCTGGGGGCTTTCTTGAGAAAAAAAAAGCAAGACTTTGCATTTTTGATCATGAAAAACAGCTGAAAAATTCATCAGGTAAATCGACTTGTGTACATCGCCATTGGCTAGAGCTTTTAGGTTTGTGGAAATCCATACTACCATGATTTAATTCAGCAGACAGAAAATGCGATCATTGTGACACAAAAGTTAGACACTTACTGACTGTAACTGACAGACGAGACGGCGCCAAATCATCACAGAGATGATTATGTATAAGGAATTAAATTAACTACTGTAGGTGTCATCATCCAGCTGTACCAGAAGGGTATGTGATGGTTAAGCATAATGAAAATTAAAATGAGATGGCATTATTTCGACAATGTTTTGAACAAATTTATCCATATGACAAACAAGTCGACGCCATACATGTACATCTATAGATAAATCTGTAGTTTTGTTGCACTTCTAACCCGGATATACATGTAGGCATATCAGTAACCCATTTCTGCCCTAAATATACACCATGTTTACTTCCGTTTCTGGCCTACCTATGTTGACTACTTGTGTTGTACGACAGGTTCCGTTACAAACGCTGGCATTGTCAACAATGACATTCATTATTTGCATCAAAAACAATTAAACATTGACCAATTTCATTAAGCGTCGATGTTTCACTGTTTGTTCATTTTTCAAGAACCTGCTTAAATACATTGCTTCAAGTGAATACCACAAAGACAGTTTGAACTTGGACTAGTAAATAAATTACTAACTCTGAATTTGAACAATATATGTACATGTATATCAAAAAGAGGCGTTCAAGCATTTTGCCATCATCAATGTTTTTAAAAGCATTGGGTTAAAAAAATTATTTTTCATCCAATTTTGCAACAAAAAAAATCATTTACCGCATTTTTTTTACTAACAAATCAACTTTCGTTATCCCTTCGGTAACACTTATAAATGTATACTTTATGAATACGATGTGTACGGAACGCATACGGTAATCTTTTATTTACTACACGTCTTTTCTAGCATACCAGAATGAAACCTAGCTACCTTTGCTGTCGGAATTCGCTCCTTTTTGTCTTAACCGCACAGGACCCTAACAATATAATGTCGGATTTAGCCGCCCCTGATCGCCAGGCAATCACTGCCATCCTGCGAGCGGTTAGGAGAAGCACACATTCTTGCAGTGTCCATGTTGGATCAGTGACTGTTCCAAATTACACTCCTTGAACGTCCCGAAACTAAACACGATTCAATAACCATTACGGGTATGGGTCGACAATTTATCTACAAAACGTATAGGACTCATCAGGTTGCAACAGACAGACTATTTAGTGCTTGATTTTCCGTCCATTCTCCAAATCAATGCGACTTCGACCAGTACTTCGATGAAGTTTTCCCGTGGGAAATATTTACAATTAAGCGATATGCACGCTAAACAATAAACTTGATTGCGTCCATAAGCTGTCATCTTTCCATGTCCGTCCTGGCCATAAACCGGTCCAGATAGGGTCCCAAGGCTCCTAATCTCTCGAAGAAAAGCGTTGAAACCCAGTTATGTCACCTTTGTTTGCAGCGTCACTATTCGGCAATTTATCACGACTAAGCTATTAAATCTTCTCATTAGTAGCATTGCATTCCCGTCAAGCAGACAGCCAATGATTGTCCAATGTTGGGCGAATTATATCGATGCAATCGCAACGGGAATCGCAACCGTGCCTCGTTTTACCCCCTGCTTTTTCCTGCGGTTTTCAAGGAACTGATAAATAACCCAAAGTGCGGATTAATAGGCGCTGATAGAGACAAAACAAGTGAACCCATATCAGGCAGACACGCCAGTGCCAAAGCCCCAGATTGGATTAGTAGCCTATGAATAAGACGCGATGAAATATCTGCAGCCTGTCAATTAAGCCTTTGAGTGCCATTATCTTCAACATTTTATCTGCCATATACTGTACATGTACTTCCTGAAAGATGCCGACTCTGGGAAAATGTATACTTGTATATACAGAGTAGTTGACGAACGTTTGTAATCAACGCTGTATTTCGAACAAAGAAACTAAAAGTATGCGTCACATCATTAAAATGAGTAACAGAATCAACGAAATTAGCATAGTTAAATTCAAAGCAGTATTATTGTCAGAAAAGATATGCCATTTGGGGGGTCACCTGGGTTCAGGGTTCCCTTCCCAAACCTGGAAAAATTACTCAAAACAGCAATTGGTTTTTCAGTGGGTAAAGTCACCGATACTCTAAAAGTCTAACAAGCATTTTTTATTTGGGAATTAATAAATTGCTTATATGCTTAAATGTTTATTTGCTGATAATATGAATTGAACCAGCACTGGGGGAAATGACTTTTTCATAAGTGGTTTTTGGGTAATGAAGGAAAAAGTTTAGAAAACTCTGATATGTGCACAGTCAAAGTTACTAAGTTGAGTTTCTTAGTTGGTACTAAGGTACTAAATTGCTACTAAGTAAGGTAATACGTTGAATTTCTGTAACCCTAAACAACAGGTAGCGTGCAAAAATTAGCAGCAATAATATGGATTGTTGCATGGTATATTGAAAAAATCATTTTTTTTAAATTATCAATTTTTTAAAAGGTGTAAGCGAATTGGAAACAGAGAATTAAACGTACATGCATTCACTGGCAGCATTACCGTCAATATTTCAATAATGACAGCAAGTTATCCAAAATCGGATGATCTTCAGTAATCAGACTGTAACATCAAAGCAGCAGTACTGTATACTAGTACCAGAAAAACACTAGGGTAAATTATCATATTTGTCGATTCAAGAGAATTAGGGACAGTTACATGTACAGTGTAGTTATTTCTTCCCTTTGGAACTTTTGAACGAATTGGGCCTAGCAACAAGCGTACAAATAAGCTTCAATCATCATAAAATGTTAATTGCGAAGCATAGAAACTAGCATTTTAATAATTATAAAAGCGAAACTTTCAAATTTGAGGCTGTCTAAAAATTTCCAAATTAAGTTTTAGTTAAGTTGTAGATAATAAACATGTAAAGTATGTATCTTGCGAGTATCAATTCGAAAACTTCACTAGGCGCCATCCATCCGAGAAGGGCTTATTCCCAATGGGGAGTTATGTTATCTAGACGCAATGAAATCGTCGTATTAAAGTTCAAGGTTTAGTTAGCGGCAAACAGCTTCATATAAAATGTTACTAATCACATTCACACAGCTGATGACTAAATCATGTTTAATATCGTATTTGCTATTAACGCATATACATGTACCAGTATAATTATACCAAATTCAGCAGATACCCTTTCATTACAGAACTTCATACAATCTTAACCCATTCTTGAACTTTATAGTTCATTGAACAAGAACTTGGCATGCTGATCACCTCAACATCTATTTTATTTCTTGTCTGCTTGAATCTAAGCAATTTACAGCAAAACCGTAATTGAAACCTTATATAGTTATCACTCAATCAATGCAATTCAGCACTGCCGCCGGCGTATACCTCCAACAACCATAACAACCAAATCATTGATTTTATTTGGTTTCATGATCTGAAAACTTTATGTGGAGCGACCTGCCAGCGTATCCTTTTCATCTACATTATATTGGAGCAAATGTGCCCCATTTAGCTCTATCTTTAGAGAGGCACGTAAGCCAACACGTAGCTTGGTCCTACATTAATTTCGACAAAGTTGATTCGTGGCACATCCACGAAATATTAAAGTCGGTTAGCCCATTTTTGGTCAGGTATTGATTTCTGACGCAAATCGATGACGCAGAAGGCCCGAGTGGGTGGAAAAATCGCCAGTTTTTTGCGACCTGCTTCAAACTCAGTGAAACGTAACAGTTGATTAATTAGTGGCTGCATGAGCAGAACAAATTAAAGACCAGCGTGAAATTATTCATTAAAACCTGAACCTCCTGAAAGCTGTCTATTCCCAGAGGTAACACCTGGCAAAGATGACGTGCACTGAACACATCCTGTCCCTAGTTAAGACTACAAGTGAAACTACGAACAAAATATTCCCCTCCTAAAATTGTTATTTTCAAACTAAATTAAGCCATTTTTACAGTCAGATTAATGAAGAAATTAGTCATCTAAAGTATTGCTAATAAGCTGCCCCATGCACATAGGCAATCAGTACGTACATCTAAGTACTGTTAGGCAGCCACATTACAGGGTCGATATTTTTTCCTTAATATTTCACAAACCAAACTTTCCAAACTTGCTCAAAATGTATGCAAAATGTGTACTTCAATCCTACTTGTCAACAAGATATGGTAAAATAAACAATTTGCGCACATTTGGTGATAGTTTGGGTTAGGTCAGGATAACACAAAAAATAATAACAAACACTGCTTTTTCGCTAAAAATTTCCGAAACCAAACTTTCCCAACCTGCTCCAAATGTGCACAAACTATGTTTATTTTAACCCCACTTGTCTACTAGACTAGGTAAGACATGCATATATGTATATTTAGTTCATATTGTGCAAGTTTGGGTTAGATCAGGCTAAAAACACAAAAAACCTACTTTTCCCTTAAAATGTCCAAAGTCAAGCTTCCCAAACATGATTCAAATGTGCCCAACAAGACAAACATATCCAGTATTGTGCACATCTGTTGCAAGTTTGGGTCGGGTCAGGATAAACCCAAAAACCAACATTTCCTCTCTTGCTTCAAATGTGCACAAAATGCTCATTAAGATAAACATATCTCGTGCACATTTGGAGAAAGTTTGGGTAGTTTGGTGTGGGAAATTATAAGGGGTATAAGGTAAAATTGGTGTTTATTTTTATTGTGTTGTCCGAGTTTATCCTCACCTAACCAACCTGACCTATCCTAACCTAACCTAATGTAGAAATGTAAGTTCTTTATTAAGCTGTATCTATAACAACAGACCACGAGCCATTAGGAGAAGCCCATTTTCTCATCGTGTCTATGGCAGAACAGGCCGAACCAAGGACAATATCGTAGTAGACAAATTGTCTCCCCTTAGATGTGTAAGAATATGGACGATCCTTTAAAGAGAATCGGATGCTGGCATGAAACTGCGCAATTTTCGTGTCTCGTATTTAATAGACTTTTTTTACTGACTGCTAAATGTTAAAATCCCATCAATCACAAAACCCTGTCATTGCCCCTAATCGTCCAAATGAAGCTAGTTTTGATGAGTTTCCTTGCAATTTCGCCTTTTTATTGAGCCTTCGTGGGGGTCGTAATGCATATGAAAACGTTAAAATGTGAAGGGTGAATGAATTCACTCTTATTGCAATTTTGCTGTACAAAGACGAATGTATCTTTCTGAAGACGACCGTGGTGAATCAGCCGTATAAATTGGCTACTAATAACCAGCTCCACTCCAACTAGGGAGAATGCGTAGAAATAATAACATAAGTAATGGACAGATAATCGAAAGTTGAAGTGCTATGATCATTTGCGGCATGAAGAGCAGGCATATGGGAAGCTTATAAGAATGAAATTGATATGGTCATTGATATTCTCTTCAAACTCTCCATTCACCACCATGATGAGAGGATGACGCCTTCTTAGGCCCATTATTAACCAAAGTGCATTGCATTCCTTCGAGTGCCTAATTACGAACATCAATGGTGAACTGCCTACGGTTCTATTCAAGATTGGCAATGAAAGGAATGAAAATTCTGAGGGAGTTTTACTGTTGCTGACCCCGTCCAATAACATCATAGATTCATGGTTTCTTCGAGAGAAACAGTTGGAGACTGTCTAGACAACAGCGAAATTTAAATAAATAACGAAATTTACTTCGTAGAAGACAAGAAAATGTCCTTTGTTGAGAATGAAGTCCCAGCCCTCATCAACCACTCCACGATTTCTTAGTCCATCTTACATAATTAACTAGAGGTCATCGTTTGCGTCATGTAAAATACATGTAAACAGCCTATCTCGTTTCAAAACCGTTAATGAATACTGCATTTTGCATGAGGCACAATTGCAAACCCAATAATGAGTTTACAATATCTGAAGTGAACTCGCCAGTATGTCTGATTTAACAAACATGTGTAAGATAAAAGCTGGTACATGTATTTCAAGAAAAAATTTCGTCAATATTTAGATTGTACAACCAAAATCCTACCCCACTTCATAACTCTCAAGCTTTTTCATACCTTCGTAAACCTTTGGGTATTTATGGTTGCTGAAGTAAATTAATGACACTTTACATGTTTCATGAAAAGCTTTGACAGTATTATATCTTTTGTCATTCTCATTCGATTTCTTGTAATACAATAGTTTTATCAAATACTCTTTATTAGTGGTTTGTAAAATTTCTTACCATGTTTAGATAGCTGTTACTCGATGAAAAGCTTAAATTTTATACGCTAAAGAGGTTTGAAAAAGTTTAAAATTAATAAAGTGAGATGAGATTGACATTTTTTTGAGTTGGTGATGAAGTTTCATATCTAATAAGCTGGAGCCTGGAAATGCAATTTTTAAAGATGTTCATAATTCAGGCACATCTCAAAATCTATTCAAAAGTGTGCTGTAACAATAATCCAAAGCAAAGTTAGAGGTTGTTTTAGCAAAGGCATTTTCACTTATTTAAAAGCTGAAAGATGAAATTCGAACATAGCCAGACAAGCTATATTAGATCACATGCACGACCTAAATTAATAAGCCACGCAACCATAAATCGATCACGACTGGCTGATCTCACGTCCATAAAGGCATTTTAAATTATCCCTCGTCATAAGTCGCAGACTTAAATTTCTTCATTCATAAAATTCTCCAAAAATGGCGCAAAGCTAAATCCTCGAGTGGGGAGTGGAGCCAGGACCTAGATGCACCTAATGGGACCAGAATAAATTTGTTTTTGCAGGCAGAACACATGTGTGGCATCTGAAACCTGGTCATATTTCTGGGCTTTATACACTGACCCAATTACAGACGCTTTTGTACACTGTCTGGATACCAGGAATTAAGCAGTGTATTATCCACCAGCTTACATTAACTTAAAATATCGCACCATCATAAGCTGCAGGAATTATCAATGCTTCCAATGCCGAGATAAAGTAATTACAGTCTGCTAACAATGTAAGCAGAATCTCGGAGAAACGAACACTAATATGATGACACAAATCTTGGATCAAGCAGCCTTGTCTTGAACAAGATCATTTTAAA
This sequence comes from Kryphioiulus occultus, assembly GCA_034687865.1. NCBI lineage: Eukaryota > Metazoa > Arthropoda > Diplopoda > Julida > Julidae > Kryphioiulus > Kryphioiulus occultus. Next base: position 6,049 of record JAQGAF010000079.1, on the reverse strand, counting down.
TATACAATGAACCTATTCCCAGAGATGAAATTTTCAATTTCCCTGACTTTCCCAGGTTTTAAAACAAATTTCCCTGACAACTTATGGCATATGCTAAAGGAAGGAATGCCATACATATTTACATTAGGAAACAGTAGATACCGTTTATATTAGTATTTTTAATTGCCAATTTCATTAATTTCTTTTCCATTATTGTTTGTCATCCCTTGTTTTGTGTTAACCAATAACTAGCTATGTACACTGTATCGTTGATTTGTCGATTTTCCCTGACTTTTTCATAGTAAATCCATTTCATTGATTTTTTCAATTTCTCTGGCTTCTCCAGGCTTTCCCGATATCCTTGACATTTCCAGGTTTTCCAGGTCTGGGCGAACCTTGAATGATTTGCGACTTTCTTATTTGAAACATTACATGACATTGTTCTGACAGCAAAGATCACCGAAGTCATTAATTTAAGGCGACAAATATCGAACACCTAATGCATTACATCCCAAAATTAAGCATTCATAACAATTATTGGTGAAAATATTGTTGAAAACTGCTTCCTTCCTGTTGACCACATTGAATTTGCATTCTCTCGGGGCCCAATTAATCATTGCAATTGCAGTAATTTATCCAGAAAGGACATCAAAAGGAAGTGGGTTTACAGACGCAAATTCAATATCATTAATAACGATTGTTATGCTGAGAATAAAGCAAGTGAGGCTCGAAAACATCATTTGCTATTTCCCAGGTTAAATTAAGTGTAAACATGATTAATAGAAGAGCAACGAGTTTGGCCTTTGACTTGAAAATTCTGTATTCCCTAACGCACCAAATATGGGATAATAATTCTTAATCAAACAAATAATTTTTATTTATTGATGAAGCCATCCCACATACAATATAGAACTGAACGCTTCCTTACAGCTTACAGTTTCAGATCAATGTTTACCATGCAATACAAACATGAGCCCTGTTTTAAAAGGTTCACAATCATCAATGTTTGCTTTGTCATCAGCAGCAATTCAGCATTAAATTTAAAACACTGTTTAATTAAATTTTGCATCAGCATTATTACTAAATTCTCTCTCTAATATAGTAATATAGAAGCCTGAGTATATAATATAACCATAATCCTACTCCCATTACCAGCGAAATGAAATCTAGCATTACTTCAGTTAAAACGTTGATCAACTTGAACTTTATGGAGACCATTGATCATACAGTAGAACCTCCAAAGTTGACCACCTCCCTATGTTGATCAGTTTAACTGACCGGACGGTCACCACATTAACTCAATGAAAGGTGACCTCTATATATTGACCACCTGCACCTCTGTATGTTGTATGTTGCTCATTTGGACTATGACACACAATAAGAGTTTACTCTCTTTGTGTTGACCAGCATGGTCTCAACATGTAAAGTCATGCCCCTTGGGTGGTCAACTTATAGAGGTTCTTCTGTATATGTATTTGTATCGATCATGAATGCTTGTAGCACAGCATTAATAAAATGCCAGTTTTTGCAATAGGTTGTGGAAATATATTTGCATTTTGCCAACTGCATTTTCATTAGCATTTTGAAAACAGCATTTTCATTAGCATTTTGAAAACAGCATTTTTATTAACATTTCGCCAGATTTGCCATCACATGGTAAACAGTTTGCCGAAAACAATGCATTTCTGCGGAAATAGCAGTGGGAGGTTGGGTGTTTTCGTGTGTACTCGCATGTATCATTAGACCCTCTTTCTGCTAGCTTCAAAACAATGTTCCGCATCAGAGTGTTTGTTGGGCACCAGCAACCAGAGCAAGTAGGTCTTGATTGCTGGTTCAAAACTGAAACTACATGTAAATTATCGGCCTCTGCAGAAAATCACGGGTTCGCATTTTCAATTACGTATTCTTTGGTAATCTCAGCGTTCGAAGCTCGCATAATAGCGCCATTGATTTTGCGATCTTGAAACTTGATGAACTCATTGAAGATAACTCTTTGAAATTCAAATTTGTGCTAAGCCACACAGGAATTTTCTATGGAGTTAATTTCGTCGTCACCAAGAGCGAAAATCCGCTATGGAACGCTGGAAAGTGCGAATTGAAAAGAGCTGGGTCTTCAACTTTCAGGCCCACGCATTTGATTACTGACATCCGAAATCTTCAAAAATCCCTTCATCTTGGCTTTGTCATGGTGCGCAAGCAGGGCTCAATGACGTAAGGGATTCATCCAAGCTTGTCCTTGTAGGTAATTGATCACTGATCACATGGTTCTCATGACTCCAGGCATGATGGACGCCCTGTAATGTTTGACTAATGTCAGAACACACGGTGTCTACTAATTTATGAAAACTAAATTCCCTGAGTTTTCAGGGTCATACGGGGCTCGTATTATAATTTTTTTAGAATCAAAAAATATATTTTAATGATTACATGTGTTCCAGAATTCCACAGAAATTAAATGTACTTTTCGTGCAATGCAGAGTTTTGATATGCAAATGGTACGCCGAAACTTTCAAACAAGCGCAATCTAGGGTCGTTATTTGAAAACTTATCTAATGACTGTCGTAAGTCTCGAATCAATGACGTCATCCTTCAGTTTTGTAATGCAGTACATCTTTTGGTTTTGGTAAACACAAAAGTAGTGGTCAAATTTTATTACGAAAAAAGCAATTTTGTAAATGTGTATTAAATACGCAAAAGTTAAGTTATACTTTTGTTAATTTGAAACTTTTGGTGTGTTGCGCTACGCGTCTATTTAATGCATAAACGCCGTATAGGCGATTTTTTTTTGCAAGAAAAACGATCTCAAATGATAGGTTTTTAGTAAATATACAAACATACGTATCCCTATGGTGGATTTTCCGAACATTTCTTTGACAAACTACCAGAAATACTAAATAGGCGAAACTTGCTACAAAAAAAAAAAAAAAACCAGAAATAACGGACTGTAAGTGAGATCTCTAGAAAACGTTTTTCAAAAATGTTAATAACAAAGGCACCATTGACCGCAACTTTAATTTTTTTAACTAAATCACCAATAATGAGAAGATATTAAGCTTAATTTTGCAAAATTTGCTGGATTTTAGGGGAATGGTAGAATTCATTATCAGGCCAATCATTTTTGTGCCTATTTCACAAGAATTACAACGAGCAACCGCAAAATACTACTTTGGTACAATAAAATTCCAGCTCTTGGGTGCGTGATTCCAGGTTTAACTTCAAAATCCCACGAGTTTTCGAGCTTTTCCAGGTTGAATATAAAATTTCCTGATGTTTTCAAGTTTTTCAGGTTAAGCAGTCACCATGAGAACTTCTTGAGTTATATAGAAATCGAGGAATTTAATTATGCATTGTATCCAGGCTTTCCAGTTAAATATACAATTGCCTGAGGTTTCCAGGTTTTCCTGGTTGGAAGTCGCCATGAGAACTTCTTGGGATGTTTGAACGTCGAGGAATTTAATTATGCACTGCAGTTGGTTGTAGCAAAAACTTGCAAGCTCGAAATTATACTTTTTTACTCAAGTTTCATGGTCGCTCTTGTCGTGTCTGTCCACTGAGCATCTTTGTCATTCGCCCATGGCCCATTATTGGTTAATGTTGACAAGATGACTGAGGATCTGGTGTGATGTGCCTAGAATGCTCATGCGACAGATTAACCTCCATTCCTGGCACGACATTCGGGACATCCATAACCGGGTTAAGTTCGATATTGATTATTTCTGGTAATTGTCTTCCAGTGGATCGGGAAACACGACCTTCCGATTCCGGGAATTACAACTTGCATTAGTATTTTGGTGATCATGCACGCAGGGAGCTTAAGGTCATTAAATGACATTTACGGCAGTGTTTAACTGTTCGGAATGCGAGACATTTGTTCCATGAAACGACCTCTGCTGGAGAAAATGGCTCAAGAGGTGAGACATAAGTCACCCAGTCATCCGAGATTGGGATTTTACTCGCATCCATCAGAGTGAAAGTTCAAAAACGAATCATTTTCAATGTCCTTGCTTAAGCCTGCACTTGAAAATGGGCCCATTGGGAATACGTCTCATATACTTTTATGGTGAGCAAGACATCAATAGCCATTTGCCAATGACATCTGATGGAGGCAAATCATGCATGTGAATCTTGATTGTTTGATAATTTATAGCCAAAGAACTTGGTCATAATGTTCAACCTACCTCTCCTAGTCTGACATCATCAATGACCGAGATTATTAAAATGCGATCAAAAATGATGGATTTTAGTGACTAAAGCACATGTTGATTTTTTTTGCAAAACTGGTTTACAATTGATGGATTATAACCCCAATTTTCATAAAATGCAATGATCACGCAATGATTGGTTGCCCATTATTTGGCCAACCCGCTTGGTCAACCAACCCCAACATGATGACACAATACTTGGACGTACACTGGCCAAATGATATATTCTGCCTATGTGAATTGCTTGTTGGGTGAAAATATGGGGACGTTCCATAATTATTATATCAACACTTTTTCGCCATTTTCGGACTATCCATGACATCATTCATCATTTACAGACCCTCATATAAATGACGACGTGATATACTGACCGAATTTTCGATATTTGTCTAAAAATTAGATAAGAAATGATGAATTTTGGCTCATAAGGTTTGAATGAGTCACATATGTTGGATAATAATAGATTTTAACCTGCTGTTTTCTAAAAAAAACCAATGATGACAATCATTTGGCCAACCTCCCTCCTCATTTCCGTCGTCATTTGCCTGTACTCCAAGATGATGACACAATACTTAAACATCCCAAAAATAGTAACTATCCAGATAAACATATAATCTATCATAACATGTATTCTAATATAAATGACAATAGTACATAGTATGAGAAACTTACATCAAGTGCATCAAGTTATCAGTTTGGTGAAGTCAAAAAATGGGGTTGGGTCCAAAACAGGGTTGTATATTCAGTACTTCAGTAAAGGCAACTTAGCACAGCGATTTACTGCATTCATGAGTAAATGCAAAGATTCCATCTAAGAGCCTACGCAATTTATCAGGCATGGTACTTCCATCAATATCCAGGACACTTCCTTAAATCGAAAGAAATTTTCCACACTGATGAAAACTTCTTTGGGAATAAATTTGATTCGTCCTGACTGCTGGGCCATAAATGCATCCCACATTAATGTTTCCTTGGTCGAGCAAATCTTTCAGTTTTTTTTTCAGTTTTCTGCCACCAGCCCATTGTGCGGCATACGGACAAAGTTAAATGATCCACAAATGCTGAGACCGAGTGTCCCTAATCACCCTATTATGGAAACTACATGTACTTGGCAAGTGGGCTACACAGATTGCGTCCAGGGACCAGACACTGACATCAAATTTATCTCGAAGGGAACTTCCATAAAACTAACTCTTCCAGCGTTGGGATCTTGGCCAGCATCTGTGTCAAAATCCTAAAAAAATTTAGAGGGCCATTTCCCGGGTTCCATTTCGAAAGGGTCACTCTCCTCGCATATGATTCGAGTGCTTTTTACGCATTTTTCGGTGCAGCATATCCGATCGAAACTGAATGTTATGTGAAATATGAAAGTCTATGGGCTTCGTGAGTAGGAAAATGTCGTTCAAAATTTGAAATCTGTCCACTTCCGTTTCCGCTCACGTTTATGTCATGAGCGGTCATTTACTCTATCCAACAACCAATCAACTTAATGCCTGGACAATATCAAACCTTCATACACATTAATGTTCAACTAAACGGCATCGATCTACTCGTACTTGAGTTTTAAAAGTCATAATGTGTGGTATCATTGCTAAGCATTTATAGTGGACCCTATACGGTTAGTATTACTGTCAGTCCCTTTAGAATCAGTAGAAATGACAGTATGCGTCAATGTTTTCGCTACCCTACATGGTCAATATTTTACTGTCAGTAAAAAGCTCAGTACCATAGTGAATTTCGTTGAGTGAGGTTCTAAAGTACCACGGATCGAAGTGAAAGGCAAAAGCCTACTTGGAGACTTACGAGGCTTATTTAGCGATAATTTCAATACTCACTCGCAAACGGTACGATGATGATTGAGAAAAACA
>JAQGAF010000078.1:0-89865 GCA_034687865.1 Kryphioiulus occultus | reverse complement strand
AGTTACTTTCAAAAATCGTAAAGTTACTTTCAAAAATCGTAAAGTTACTTTCAAAAATCGTAAAGTTACTTTCAAAAATCGTAAAGTTACTTTCAAAATCGTAAAAGTTACTGTCAGAAATCGAAAGTGTCGGCGAAAGATGCTTTGTGCAAAGCACTTAACTGGCACTTATCAAAGTGTTGCTATTCTAAAAAGTTGCACTTTGGCGAAAGGGGCTTTTATGCAACTGTATCCACTGTTCGACTATGCTATCAGTACAAATACAGACACTGGCACGATAAAAGCACGCTATAGTACGTTATTTGTGAAATACTACTTACGCGCTATAATCAGGATAATCAGAAATAGTGGAAACACAATTGTGCTAATTGTAGAGAAGACGGCCGCAGTAATTGGGTATGCTTTTTTTCCTTGATTGCTGGTCTTCAGCGCAATAATTCCAAATGAACACGCTACATCCAGCAGCACACATGGAACGCTCATGACAAAACCATCCACACCTCGCATGACTACTGTAGCTGCCACAAAGATTAAAGACACGAAAAGGAGGACTTTTTCCAGCACGGCACATTTAGTATCGAAAAGGCAACAGGTCATTTTTGCAAGTAGCCTAGATGTAGAAGCAGTGAAAAGTTTCTTGTCTGCTGAGTTGCTCAGTTAACCACGGAATGAGCTATTTCTTTGGCTAATTAAAGTACTCATCGACGTAAAATCTCTTATCTGTTCATGTGCTAATTGACCATTAACCCTGACCATTAACGTCTTTTGCGTCTAACGACTTGGACGCCTACTCTGAGAATTAGATTCCTTTTTCAAAGAAATCAAGGCAAAATATGCTGAAATAAATCTGTCTGTGATCACGCCAAATTTACTAATGAGGAGATGTATCGCACCAACCGAAGCGTTTCCGTGATCTTTGGTGCATTTGAAATTAGATCCCGAGTAGTCGCGGGATAAAGGTGGTTAAGCATTGGCCTGTGGCCCTGTGTTAAAATGGTGAAGTTCTATAAGCCTGAGTAACATAGGCTTAATTTTCCCCCAGACAAAATCAAAGGGTTATGGAAGATCAAAAAGTGTGAGAAATTATGGAAAGTCAGAAAATGAGGGAAGGGGGTAGATTTACCCAAGATGGCGGCTGTATTCTTGATTCAAGAACACAACGGCGAGCAACCTAACCTATCCTAAAATTGCAATTGCTTTATTTTGCCTGCCATAACTGCAAACAATCACTGCCAGCTTATGAGCCTTTAGGAGAAGCCAACCTTCTATACTGGAGCAGGAGTAGAATGAGTTCCAATTTGCCGGATGCAATTGTTTTCAAGTTTAAAGCCTTTTCGTAGTTTCAAACACTATAGTTTAAGACAAAAAAATGTTTTAAACTAAAATTTAAAAATTGGTCAACAGCCATACTAATTTAAACGAAATTCAAATCAGTTTGTTTTTGAAAATCTGTGCGTGCAATTTACACTGCTGTAACGAGTCTATAGGTTGACAGTTTGTAACAAATGTCAGAAATATGCATTCAGCATTGTTATTCAGGGTGAGGGTTTCGAAAACGTTGAGGGATGGCATTGTAAATGGTTAAAAATTGAAATTTAAATTCATTGCGAAAAGTATAATTAGTAACCTACTTGCATTATGATCACCCTATTAGGTTTAGGAACTCGTCATAAATCGAGATTTCATTCACCTAATAGCCATGCAAATCATTTCAAACGAAGAGTCGTATCAAAGGAATGATGACGCGAATGATAACACATGTTCTTTATTTTATTCAAATTAGAATACATTGTTTATAGAAGGCACACATGGAAAATATATTCCATATAAACGAATTTACGTAATCGAATACCGCGATAGTGAGTTATAAGTACCTGTATTATAGGCAATTTTAATTTGATTTTGAGAACCCAGATATTGCTTTGGTGGAACTCTGATAACGTCGTGACTAAAACTACCTTTATTAGAAGCATGCAATTTGTTTAATGGTTTGTTTGGTGATACAGTATTTACCGCTGGTTATATTCTCACGCATGATGCCTGCAACAGCCAAGTTATGCAAGATCTTCTTCCTGGACTCAACATCTGCAATGTGTGATGGGAGGTCGATCATTCTACGAGCCATGTCCGTTCTCCATGTTCAAAATCTGAATTTCGGCCTAAAAAATAAAAAAAATGTTTTAACTGAATTGACCGATAGAATCAGTGGTTTCCAGAACCTTACGTTTAGCAGCTTACCTGGTCACTAGTTGAACATAATGCTAATCTCCACTGTTTTATGGCTAACAAGATGACGAAGTGAGCCATTACTAAAAGAGCGATCCAAGATATAGTCGTTGTAATTATTTGTAAAGGTGTGTAGTCATAAATTGTGTTATTCCCGCTTAACCAAACCATCTGGGAAACTGAAATACCGAAAATAATTAGATACATTTGATCACCAATTTGTAATTTTGTTACGTAATATTTCGATATTTATTATGGCCAGCATTTTTACTAAAAACAAGATCATGATTGATGGACTTTGGCTTAATTGCTTTTCTACAAAGACTCTACTAATTTAAATGGCAAGTTTAGATGGCAAATGACTCATTCTACATGGTGGCAAAAATGAGCGGTTATAATAATTAAAACGAGAAATAATAATTATATTTTGTTTAATGGACAGGGGTTGGGCAATGTTAGCCCTACAGTAAAGATGGATGATTAAGATTTTTAGGGGGAAGGTGGAGTATTGTCGAACTACAGGGCTGTATTGACGGGAATTTAGGGCGTGCCAATCTTAAATAAAGAATATACTTCAATCAAGAGTATACAATGCTCCACTTGTAACAAAAGTTATTCAACCAAATCCAATAGCACAAGTACTAACAAGATAAAATCGCGTTAATGTTACTCGCGAAATACTTACTCCAGAGTGTAACTATAATCTGTGATACTGTAAATGCAATGGTGCTTAATGTAGAGAAGACGGTCGCAGTAATTGAGAATGCTTTTCTCCGTTGGTCGCTGTTCTTGAGAGCAGTAATTCCAAATGCACATGCTAAAATCAGTAGCACAAATTGGATGCTCACGATTACACCAGTCCAACCTAGTAAGGTTACTAGAGAAAGTACTAAGTTTGAAGACACGATAAGGATGACAATTTCCAGTTCGAAACTTTTTGGATTGAAAATGCAACTCGTCATTTTGCAAGTAATTGATGTAGAATCAGAAAAAAACTTTCCTGTCTGCTGAGTTACTCAGTTAACCACGGAATGATCTCTTACTCGAGCTGTTGATGAATTACTCGTCGACTTTGTTCGTGTGCTAATTGACATAAATCCTGATGTCTTCCACGTGGATATCCTGGGCTTTGAACGAATTGGACGTCTGTCCTGATACTTTGTTTCGTTTTTCAAAGAAATTCAAGGAGGAACTTTCTGAAGTACATGTAGTTTTTTGTTATCACTCTAAATCGACCAATGAGGAGACCTATCGCACTAACGGAAGCGTTTCCGTGATCTTTGATGCATTTGAAACTAAATTCTGAGTTGTTGCCGCACAAGCGGATGCCTGTATTAAAAGGGTGAATTTAAGTCGAGCTACAAGTTTTAGCAACACAGGCTTGGTTTTTCCATTGTCCAAATCAAAGATCTATGGAAGATCGAAAAGTGTAAGAAAATGGCGGAAAGGGTTGAGTTAACCAAGTTGGCTGCTATAGTTTTGCATCAAGGAGGCTGCATGAACGAAGAAGACATTAATGATGTTGGATGGAACTTTTGGCAAGCCTGCAGCAGCCATTTTGGGAGAGATAACTGGCTTCATTGAAATGATGTCATGTCACCTCACCTTATTAAACCTTCTTGAAATAAATTATTAACGCGTGTCATGTGAAACCGTTTCCAAATGCAGCCGTTGGATATACAGCGGTTTATGCCTTGCTTCAAGTGTGTCCAAAATGTATACATATATTTCAACCTCACTAGTCTAATCGACCAGATGCTGTCGGAATTTATTCTTGTTTTTTGTTTATCCTAACCTAGCTTAAAAATATAATTTATTTTGATTACCATAACCACAGACTTGGTTAGCAGATTGCAATGAACAGTTTAACACTGTAAATCCGAACTAAGTGATGATCATCTCATCTTCGCTTAGTTCGGATGATATACATGTACCTTAATGCACTTAATGTCAACCTGTCATTGCTTGAGAGCATGTTGACATTAAATCAGATGCACTGGTCTTTTCTTTATTCAAATGGGAATACATTGTTTAGATTATACACATGGAAAATATAAAAGACTTTACGTATAGAATATGAGATAGTGAGTTGAGTATCCTATGGTGAGTGGGTAACTCGAAAACTTCTCTGTTTAAGAAAGCATGCGATTATACAGGGTGGCGCAGAAACAGTTAGATGGTTTATATTAGGCGTTGAGGTTCAAGCTATTGCTTTGCAGGAACTCTGGTTACATTTTCTGGTTGGATATATTCACGGGATTAGAATGCTCCCTCAAGATGCCTACAATGGCTTCGTCATACAAGCATCTGCTTCCTTAACTCCGCAGATGGGGTGACTTCCTTTGGACGAGGGTCTTCTCCATCCTCCTCCATGTTTGAAGTGAGAGGTTGTGTTGAAGACATACTTCGTCTGATTGATATAATGACTAAGCCCTAATTAAAAAAATCGGTTTTAATACGTTAAACGACAGGATCCAATGAATTTGTAAGACCCTATTTACCATTGCCAGCTTACCTGTGAACTGCTTGAAAGGAGCTCGCTACAGTATTTCCAATGCTTTATGGCCAACAAGATGGCGCAAACAGTTAGCACTAACTCTATGCCACAGACCGTAAGCCCTGCTGGTACCAAGTTAATTTCGGCCTCGGTAAGCGATAATAATTTGAGAACTGAAATGACCAAAAATTCCTCGGATTAGTAATTTGCACTTTAGTCTCGTGATATTTCGAAATTCTTTATTCGCATAGTCAGACTTGCATATACATGTAAAACGTTTCTCATAAATAATAATAACGAGCGAAACTTTGAGTGAAATTAAAAAAAAAAAACTATATGACTAATGATATATTTTTGTGGACTTTTTGGAATTTTCAGAAATATTAATAGTGGATTTTCGGAGTTCATTTTCCTGAAAATGTTGTTCAGTAATATTAATAAAATAGGAAAGACTAGGGGCAATGTTGCTTAAACTATTGATCATCAATAATGCGTTTTAGTGGATTTTCCTAAGAAATTTCCAACGTTCCCTCCTAAATTCAGCAAACAGAACTTTCAAGTAAATGAGGCTGTCTAGGCTGAAGTATTATTGTGCACATTAGAAATACGTGAAATATACAGTACTTGTACGTCTCTTTTATACATGTACAGTACATGCATATGATAGTTTAATTCATGTTTCTCAGTTTCTTGAAATACATGGAATCACAAGTAAAATGTTACTTACGATTTCTAAATTCATCTACTGAAAACCACATGGCACATATTGAAGACACGATGACCGCAACAACCGAGAAACTGTTTGCCACTTGACCACTGGTCTTCAGTGCAGGAATTCCAAATACACACGTTGTAATCATCAGCACTAAAGGAACACTCTCGTATACACCTGCTGAACCCATAAAAAATACCCAGGCTGTCAATGCCATTGAAGCCAAGACCATTAAGGCAATTTCCAGCAAGATACTTTTTGGATTCAAAATGCAACACGTCATTTTTAAAAGTTAATTTTTGAAGCGGAATCGTTGCTGTTTGCTGAGTTGCTCAAATAATCATGGAATGAACCCCTTTACTCTCGAGTTTTTGATACAGCACGTACTCGGCGTTATACCACGACGTCTGCCATATTAATGTCAATTGACCTTTGGTTTATTATTTCATCGCATACGAGGCTGTTCTTTGCCTAGCCTGTATAAATCTTTTAATTCATTTCCTCGAATTAGTTTTCTCATGCATGGATGCAATTTAAGGCGGAAGTTACTTGAAAACAGTTGTGCATGGTCACTCCAATTGACCAATGACATAAGGAATGGATGGGTCGTGCTATACCAAAATCAGCAAGACAATTAGAACTGCAATGCTTCCGCTTTCTTCGTTACATTGGAAGTTGTATTCCAATTGTAATTTTCACATAAAGATGAATAATGTACATATAAGTTGACGAATACACATGGAAGGATTTTCACTTTTTCACTGACCTTGCTAGGGATGTTAGGGAAATTTGAAAAAAGTACAAGTGAGGGAAATTATAGAAAAAAGGGAATGGGGTTGAACATCGAAGAGGCTGGATGGAATAAGACAGTTCAAGCAAGGGTCAATAATGTACTGTTCCTGTACATGTACATCAATGATGATGATGTCGTCTGCCATTGAGTGAGAATATGTTCAAACTACTGCATTTTTATGGTCTAAACATTTCTTCATTCCTAAATATTAGTCTTAAAACACCCTATACAATGTTGTCAAATTACCTGAACTAAGTGAACTGCTGACAGCGTGTTCCTACAGTTCCTTGGTACTGTTGCAGTTTGTTAGTTAATATTGTATTGTAACATAAAGATGAATAATGATTGAAATATTGCATTCTAAAAATTTGTTTGAAAATGTTTGAAATGTTGTATGGATTATACTTCATACCTCTATGTAAGTACAGCTCCATGCCTTTATGGAATAGGGTCCATGTCAGACAACATTACTCTATTATGCTACGCATTATAGTAGATTTCAACCCTTTTCAAATATCGCACACTGCACGCAAATTATCTTAATTGATACCAGAATTAATTGTTCAATTTAATTGACTCTTTTTATTTCTACTATATATTAACCACATTTAAGTACATTTTTTGCTTCGTGACATTCGATATGGTGCGACTGAATTAAAATTCCCATGAATTATCAGTATCAATATTTCCATTAGTTCTCAAGGATGCAGTTCGGGAAATAAAAATGAAACTAACCAGTTAAATTCATGAAGGAAGTTGGGTTGATTTGTTAGTTCGATAAACGATTGGTTCACTACGCATTAACTGGAAAATTAATATCGTTATGACCTGATGATATTATCCCCAATATATGAGGATACCCTTAAAATAAATTCTAAGGTCAAAGGCCACTTGACCATTAGATTGCGCACGGTCCATACCCTATATATCAAGCATCAACTTTAATTTACATTTAGAAAATAAGGAATGAAATGACCTTTCCACTGTTTCACCCTCACCCTGTATAGGGCAGGCTTCGTAAGTGCTTCGCAAGACCCTTTGGAATTAGCATGGGGTCGTTAAAATATGCCCTGTGGAAAAGGTCATGTATCATAATATTTGTTCTTTCGCTTTCCGAATATTAACTGATATATCGATTAATGTACACTTTAGGTTGAAAATGTCAAGCGAAAGCCCTGTGTGTCTAAGTAGTTGATTACATCGTCTTATACTTGAAAACTACTGAGTCTAAAGATAAGCTCAGGTCCAACAATTGAATAACAGTATACATACAGTATGGAATACATACAGTATGTATACTGTTATTCAATTGTGGGACCCCTTCTGATATCGGTTTATAGCAAGCTGTAATACAAGCAAAGGACTGAAAAAAACCGCTTACACTGTACGTAATACAGTCAAAATAATCAAGATGCAAACTTAACGGCGATCGTAAACACCTTTTTATGACTTGTGTATACTAGTAGTTTTAAAGTTGGCAACACAAAAATGTCCATAGAAACTTTGATAACGTACGGTATGCTGTATATAAATTTTGACTGACCTTTTTCCAATCTTTGATAACCAAGGACACAGTGGTGATATTCTCCGTTACACATTTTAGTCTTTGCTCAGCTAAACATTGTGCTATTGGCTGCACTGGAAATTAAATACATTATTTATGACTATGGGAACTATAATAACTACATGTATATGATTTAAGGTCATACTGAACTTAATGTTTTATTGGCGTCAGATGAAAACCATACATGCATAATAAAGAAAGCGAAAATGGATTTGTGATAAAACCAAAGATGCCTTATCGCAATCTCTTATGGTAATTAAGTGGAGTCGATGCGAAATGTCGTACATGTAATTTAATCAAAATTATACATACACGTATTTACCCAAAAGACAAATAATATCGTTCAATATACAGCTTCATCAACGCATGCATGCATGTAAGACCATAAAGAACCTGACAAATTCTATTGACATCAGATAAAAGCCTTACAGTGTGTTGATGAAAACACTTTTTATAGCAAGTCAGGACTAGTGTATCAGACTCGAACGAATTTCCGGTTTTTTCCCTCAAAACCTTAATTTCGCAGAATCCAATTTGCCAGCCTAATTCAACGCAAACGTAGGCCTACAGATTGCAAAAAAAGCTCATAATTTCTACTCGGAATTGCTGCAATTTGCGCGCCCCTCATCCACCCCATCCCATTTTCATCCTACTCTTGTTTGTCCTGTCGAATTCAAGAGAACGTGTAATTGATTTTTCACTCCATTCTTAAAGTAATGGTTAGATTGAGGGAAAAACGGAATTGGTTGTAAACATTGGGTGAAGCCATTGTTGCTCATTGTAATGGATATTGCTTGGCTCATCGAAAGTTGCCTAGGCCTACCCTGGCTCCACGCCTACCATCACATTCCCACCTGGTACATGAAATAGTTTTTGCCGGAAATTATAAGCACATCTGCGTGCATCTTCCCTTTCTGAAACCCATGACTTGCTCTGGTAGGGAAAATCAATCAGAAATGGTGCCACGCGCATGCGCACATGTGCGTCCAATAACATGCACCCCATTTCTGCTTAATGCAAATACAGACATAAATGAAACTGTCTTTGGCGGTTTGCTGCTGTCGTAAGACGCCCCAGATATGACATCAACAGGGCACAGATTTCTGGATGTATTCCCTCATAACGCTCTCGGCAGTTAGCATTTCCAGTATCGGGTGACGTTACTGTATTTAATCGAAATAAATGACGGGCTTTATACTACTGTATTTAGGTTAGGTCAACGTACTTCCTATTTTTATTTTTTTGTGTGAAGGCAGGCACGCAGGTCTTAGAAAAATGACTGGAACAGTTGTATTGGCCCCTGAAACCTTTAAATAAAACATGTTGTTCACTAGAATGCAAAAGATCATTTTGGACCAAAGGCCCAAAAATAAGGGCCTGAGGACATAAGGACCAAAAATTAAAATGGCCTAAATGCGTTAAAAACGAATGGAAATCGAATAAAAATGTTTCCTGACAAAATGTGGTTAGGAAAGCAAGTGATAGCCATTTAAAGTAAATGATTGCCCCTGTAGACTGCATGTGAGCATGACACCATATTTACAGTATCCACTTATGGAAATTATTAATCTTATAAATATTTATTTGCATTTGGTGTATTACCGGTAGATACATAACCAGCTGTAAACAGTTATCCATATAGCATGACTGATTTTCATAAATGATTTTCAGGGGCAGTAATTTTCTTCAAATGGTCCTCACTGGCTTCCCTCATCGGTTTTTGTAAGCAAATATTGTTTATTCGAATGTCTTCATTTGTATCACATTTTGGCCACTTCACTTTTTTGGTTTTAAGATTAAGGCCAAATGGAAAATTTATGGCCTCCGTATGAAGATTTTTTTATCAGGTATATGGAATTTGATTAGACTAGCAAACCCAGAATTTGCATTTTTCAGAACAGTAGTGTAGTCCAATATTGTAATGTTGAAAACTACATGTACATACATGTACATATACAACCTCACTTAACGAACTTGTATAAGAAGAAACACGAAACATTGAGTAGGAACAGTTGAGGCACTGAATATGGTAGAATCCTTTGCAAAGTGGTATCTCCATAAATGTTTATTTGTAATAAATTAAGAAAGTTGCAAGAAATGACTAGATGAAAATATCCAAACAATGCATCGGACATTTAGCATGACAGGAATGACAATCTGTTCATGTGGACATACAGAAGGCATGGCGGTTATTGGCAGATGTTCAATAAGTGAGCAGAACAAGGAATGCACATTAGAGTAGTAAGGAGTACAACATTTCAAAGTAAAATGCTTTCAATAATTGAGAAACAAGCAATCCGTCCTCTTACAACGTCTTCGGTTTTGCTGCCTTGCTATAGGAATTCAATTCTAAAGTAATCCTACAATATCTACATTTCTCAATTACAAATATTTTACAAGATTTAAATGAGTTTTAAAATTTAAAACGGGTTTACAGTACAGTTTCGTTCCTCTTGCATCTTTACGTCCGTAAATTTCTTAGGATGGTTGATAGATTGGTGGACCAACCATCATTGGTTGAACAGCAGGCTGGACAGGGTAGAACGAACCTTGAACTGCCATTACGTTTGGAGGCTGGACAACATGCTGTAAAATTTGACATTCAAGAATGGTAAAATACATGTATGATCTTATAAGATAATTGAGTCAATGCGAATTTGGTTATCTTTACGTACCCCAGTTATCATCATGGATTGATGTTCTTTTGAGAGCATGACACACGTTCTGATGTATTTCACAGCCATCAGAATTGCTGCTACATACACCACCACTTCCGTAATATAATGCAATGCACCAGGAGAACTTCCGTTCGCTTCTATGTCATAATTCAAATAACCAGCCTCAAAAGAACTTGCTTTCACGCCGTTGGTTTGCCCAACACCTACAAATGGAAAAAGTTTCCATGAGAATTCGTTTATAAGGTGTTTACTGGATTTGATATAGCAAGTGCTATGACTTTTCAGTGAACATGGGTATCTACAAGTAGGAAAGTCTAATTTAATTTTATAGCCTATTTTGGATTTCATCCATCCTAGTAATCTAGACATGCGTTTCACTACCAGGAAACATAAACAATCGCTTAGGGGCGCAAAATTTTGATTTATGGAAAATCAATTTGATATATTTTTCCATCTGCTTTTGATATTTCGCCAAATTTTCTGTTTTGCAAAACGTAGTATTAATTCACAAAAGTTGTGAGACCAAGAAAATTAGCGAATATCAGGACCCTATTCCACAAACGTGTAAAAGTATTAGTGCACAGGTTACAAATGTCTATGCTGAAACATTTGGGCTTGTAGTATACCATTCCACCGATGATTTCGAACAATCTGTTATTACACGTATTAGTAAGTTCCAATTATATTAAATTTACTGGGCAATAACTTTCTGGGCAATATTCCACAAACGTGTACAAGTATTAGTGTATACATTACAAATGAAGTGGACAAATATGGACTTGTTCGATATTATTGGTGGATCACACATCTATAACTTGTAATTATTAGTAACTCTTACAGTTCGATTTAATGCACTTGTATCTTGTAAGGTCTGGGCCCTATTCCACAAACGTGTACAAGTATTCGTGTATAAGTTACAATTGGAGTGGACAAATATGGACTTGTTCGATTTTATTGTTGGAACACACTACTACAACTTGTAATTATTAGTAACTCTTACATTTAGATTAGATGTACTTTAACTTGAAGGTCTGGAGTAATAACCCAGAAATGTAGAATTTGTTTGCTGTGGAACACACACACAATTGCACACTTCCAGGTTATAAGGTTTAAAAGATTTAACATTGGTCCCACGTCGGGACTAGCACCTGCTATTACGTTAGAGAAGATGTTAGTTTAGACAGTATTTGTTTAGTGGTTATACTGTATAAGTTTCGGAATTTCGCCATATGCAACCTTAAGAAAATATAAATGCAAGGCTCATTCCTTAAGCGCTATTTTCCAGTATATGGAATGAAAAATTACTGGTAATTTTGTCATGTTTGCTTTAAAGACATTTCCTGAGATGTGGTGCCTAACGATAGTTTGCCAGGCTTAAGTGCTAAACCACGTGCTAAACCAATGAATTTCTGACAATGTCCAAAACAATACTTACGCTCAACGACACTGTTGATGACAGAGATGACAATGCTTAGCACAGCAAAGACAGACGCTGTGATGGCGAATCTGCTGGAGTACCCCTTTCGGACCTTAGAAATGGGGATTCCATAAGCGCAAGCTATGATGGTCAGAACCACAACGAGGGTGGGCAGTTGAATGCTGGTCGAACGAACGTATAAATGACCGTAAGGTGCCAGGGCAGTAAGTGTTATCAGCCAGCAAGACAGCAGGCACATGACGACACTGTCCACGATTATACTCGTGTGGTCCAGTAGCTTGTAAGGCATGTTGAATTGGCTTTGTTTGGGCTTGGACGGAGATTTCCAGAATCCAAACCTGGGTGTATTTGAGTATCGACCGTTCGAAGGATGCTCACGAATGGTCTGGGATGAACAAAACGGAGAGGAAAACTCCATTTGCTCTGGGTAGGGGTGGACAGGACGTTGATTCTCTCTTTTTGGGGTTCTTCCATTTCATCCCATCTGTGTATTCATGTTTACGTTTCCCATCCTGCTGTTTGCTTGCTATTCCAATGCCAACCATGCCATCATGGCTTTCATTGGATGCTGAGTCATATGATCGATGTCTATAAAAACATGGATACATGACTGTATACAGTATGTGAAGTTGGCTATACAAAGGAATATGCTCTGCTTCAAATGTGAATAAAATGCTTCAGCCCTACTGTCTAGTAGACATGAATGACGCCCTTGTTTTGTTGGTTGTTTTCTGATTTTCGACCTTTTTTAAATCATTTTTGAAATACTTTCCTAAATCCCAGAGTGCTGAAATTTGGTAGAGAGGTTCAATTCGCGGAATTGTTTCTTGTCTTAAAATTGTACTGATTACAGGGTGGCAAACAAGATCTATTTGGCACCACTTTTGCTCTTTTAATATTGTATTGTAACATAAAGATGAATGAAGATTGAAATGCTGCAGTCTAAAAATTTGTTTGAGACTGTTTTAAAAAATCCTAAAATATCCCTTTAATTCTCTCCAAACTTCCTAATATAGTCCATATTTTTTATCCAAATTAAAGTCCTAAATTTCAAAACTCGGAGTTTTGTTTGCCACCCTGGATTAATACAATTCCCTTCACGTGTTTATTGACAACTTTAAACGTTGAAAATATACGTTCGATACTGCGGCCCAAGCCCGATTTCGAAAGCGCCCAGAAAAATTATATTCGAATCTTACGTGTTCTTGGTATTGTCAGTCGCGTCATCTCGTATTCGAAACATATGTGCGTCTGTTATCGTTCATTTAACTAGGTATGAGCGTCAATGTTGAATTTTATTGACCACCAATAATACCACATTATGAAAGGTTGTACCAGAAAAAAAACAGGTTTTGTAACGCCTTATTTGTGTTTATACCAGCCATCACTGCCTGTCTGCGAGCCGTTAGGAGAAGCCCACCTTTTTAGTGTCGTTGTTGGAACTGAACAGCAGCAGCAGGACATATTCCGAACTGTCAAATAACTGTTTGGGCTTGTCTTCTTTTCCACATCGATCGCCAAAGTGACTGCAAATTAAATTTTTGGTGGAATCATGATGCGATACGTCACTTATAGATGCGGAATAATCTTTGGCTTTCTATTGGATGTCGCAAAGCAGGTAAAATGGCAAAGATGAACTTTGTCATCACCTCGAGATGTACTGTGTCGATGTAGAAGATTAGATTTCAGCGCGTTTGTGTACTGCTGTAACTAAAAAACTAATGAAGAGGTATACTTTGATATCCCATTCATTACCATAATTCTCCATCTTCCTCAATTTAATTTGTCGTCTTTGTACTGTATTTCGATATTCCGTCACGTGTAATGAACTTCTGTCATCATCGATCTCCATCAAATTAGTTATTTAAAGACAATGTATTTTGAATGAGCTGAATATAGTTTGAGTGAAGTCCACATTATCCCCTGTACAATTTGGATGGAAGTAGGAATTTGCAAAACGAGTACACGTACATGTCATATCAGACACTTGGATCGACATTTGAAAATTAACTTTGGCCTTCTAAAAGCATTCTTCTCAGCGCATGACGTCATTGGAATGATTTTTCTTCATCTTTTCCATCTTACTGCGTCTGGTTCTTATATAGATTTACGCTCAATGTCATGTGAAATACTGTAAAATTGGCTACTGTATACAAGACACACGTTGTTGATAGCATTTGAACGTGCTTCAAATGAGCAATGGTTTATAAGAGACAGGTAATTAAGAAATATTAAAAAGCAATCAATCACGATTGGTGGAGCACGTTCTTGATCACGTGACCAAGGGATTTCGAGTATTTTGGAAAATTTTGGAAAACAAATGGGAAAGTGAAAGGTTTATGCTTGGGAGTCAAATAATTTAATATATAAGTAGCCTACATGACTACACGTTCAGTAGTTACATTCTTTCTCTTCGATGCTACCAGGTTGCCTGAGCAATAAACATTTCGTGCAACCGTGACTGGAATCCATTGTTAGTTGGAAGAAAGCCACATACCAACGCCCCATGTGTGTGTGCGACATTCTTGCGCGACATTCTTTTGTTTATTGCGCTGAATTAGCAAATGTACCCTCTGTACCATTAAAACGCAACTTCAACAGAGCCTAACAGACGTGCTCCTGCATTATTAAAACTTCATCTACTATAAAGTAAGACGCATCGTAACCTCAAAACAAACTAAACAATCCATGGTTTACTTGAGGTAGCGATGTCTTTGCATCCTTTTAACTTACTGCATATTCGACACCCTGGTGCACAGTAATTATCTAATTTGTAAATGTAATCCCGTAGACATCCATTATAGCATGACCTCAGGCTGTAGTCATCATTTGTATATTCAGTCTTAATTAAATAAGGTGCAGAAACACAAGTCTCTTGTAAATAACGAGTATATGCAGGATTCATACCGTCAGGGAAATGTGGAAATGTGTGCCCAAGGCAGGTGGGAGTCAGGGAAAACTTACAAGAACATTTTTAATTTTAATGTGCTATTTTTTATTTGATAAGTCAGATAAATTGATCGGTTGGTCAGTGAAAGTCAGGAAAATTGAGTTGCAAATTTTGGTATGAACCATGTACTGTATATTGGTGATTATGATAGCTTTTTGACAGAGGACATTGTCTGCCAAAATTGAGAAATTCCATGTGAATGTATCCCCTGAACAAAATCTTCTGATATTACATGTGCTTGCAAAGGAAATTAACCTCTTATTTTCAAAAACTGAGAAAGTGGTGTCGATTTGAAATTGATCGAGAATTGATATACGGTATAAAACCAATAAATGGTGTTTATTTTTAACTTAAAAAATTCTGTCACGAGTTATGGACACCCATATACATTTTCAGTATGTCACTTATTGCCATCCTGTCAGTTTGTCAGGGTTCCCACAGAAACTGTGGATCCTGGGAAACGTCAGGGGATGTCCTAACGTTTAATTAAAATTTCAACCCGGAAGATATTTCATACATGTACATACATATATGGCTTGTACCAGGGTTATTAGGTGAAGTTGCAATTTTCACAATGAAAGAAAACCCCACTATGGAAGATTGGATCTTCTATTTGGTTTCAATATGACCATATCGAAATTCGCCAAATTAATATAAATACCAGCGTGTCAGTGCTCCTAATAAAAAATCCAAATTAAAAAGGCGCATTAATACTTTGATGCTGTGTGAATTTCTTTAGTACACAGATTCAATAATTATCATCCTAGACAATGCCCTTATTGATTAAAAATGGTATATTTATAGTTACTTTACTTAATATTTGCTTTATTTTGGTCGATGGGAAAACTCTAAAGGTCAGGGAAATAAAATTTTTAACCTGACCGGGAAACCTAGGAAAGTCAGGGGATTTTTTTTTACTAAAGCTGCGGGAACCCTGGTTTGCCTTTGCAACTATTGTATTGCTAGTGATTGGAGAATTGTTTAAAATAACAATGTCCATGATTACGACTTTCACGAATATCTTTAGTACCTAAGCCATGCCCGAGATGAACAATCCTCGTGTTGTTGCCAACTTCTCAATTGCTGGAACTGGTATGGATTTAATGCGCTTAGGAAGCCCTTAAAAGAAGAAAATCGCTTTTTTTTATCTCCGAAGCCCTAGAATTGCTGTTTGCTTTATTGTGGCAGTAATAATTGTCTGGGGCTAGACGTTTGTTATGTGGCCAACAAGTCTTTCTCAAGTTATTGGCAAAGATGTGGGCACCAGAGCTTGCTTTTCACCACCATAAACAACTGCAAAAAAATGCAGTCGGCGCTAGTTACCATGCTAGCCATGTTTTTTATTGCGGTTTCCATTAACTAAACCATGTTTTTGTTTGTGTTTGCAGCCATGTGGGTTTATGGAAGAGCCAATTTCGTACTCTCATATTGAAGATATTTACACGGTTTCTCGGTGGGATGCTGGCCAGAAGTTTTGCATCAGAATTGTCATACCTGATGGATCCGTCCTTATTCAGGTAAGAAACCTTGCTTTTGGAAAAACAAGACATCTTAGGTATAAACAAGTGAAATGCAGATGTTGCAGGTTGACGTATTTGTTTACGTTTTATCTGCGTTCGGTTTATATAAACTGTAGTTTGAACGCACAGACGTCATACCGAACGATCCCTTTTTCATAAATAATTAATGGGTGGTCCAAGTTTTATACAATGTTGGACATGTTGGCTAATTAATTGGTGGCTACGAAAAGTCGTCATCAGCGTCGTAATAATGGTTATTATGTTATCATTACAAGTTATCCTTGGCTTTGGTGATTTTGCCACAAAAGAAATAAGCGCCAAAGTAGATCTAGTTATCTAGCTAACACCGGTGCCGATCAATAATGATCCCACTTAAGTATAGCGACTTCGTTGCCTGAATAAATTGTGCCCATTGTGCCTCGATAGTTTCGTGACACTTCAACGGTTTCGTAGACTACTCTGGTATGCATGTACATGCAGTTCAGCATTTTATTCATTCCATGCTATCAGTTATAAACTTGTCCTAATACATGTATATACGTGCAGAGAATGGATGCTGCCATCAATTTAGATATTGGAAATGAAATTTTAGTATAAGGGGTTTTTCCATTTATAGAATGATATACAGTGTATTTTAGTTTTTCGGTGTTGTTCAAAAATGTAATATAATGTAATTCAAAGGAATTCATGTGAATTGAAACGGAAAATGCCATATGCATTACTTGGTTTTCGCACATTTTCACCCTCTGACTAAATGGCTTTCGATTGAATTTAAAAAAATATGCAGGGTGATCATAGTCCTAACCAAATTAGAGAAATTACCAAATTTTTACCAAAATTTTAATTTCGTGTATAAATATGGCTTCTGCTACATTGTCTCTTGATACCAAATCAACGATCAGTGTTAAGAGCAATTTCAAAAGAAAATGCAGCTTAAAAGAGATTTCAAAACTGTACAAAATCACCCATTGTTCGCAATCCGTACTTTCTTCAGAAATTGCTCTTAAATCCTAGTCCACACCTAGGAAACATTTCAGGTCTTTTTCTTCCAATGTTTCCTTGCTAGCAATATAAAAACATTTTGAGGAAATTTGCTTCCAGAAACCATGTTTCTAATAAACTTTTCCTACGTGTGGACAAGGCTTTTTTCAAAATCACATTTTTGTAATGTGCTTAGGACTTATGATCACTCTGTCACAGTATAAAAAATCATCCTAAAAGTCCTAAAAATACTAAAGAAATAGTTCTAAATATTCAAAAAGTTATAAATATTTAAACAAATACATTGTTTGTCATAACACATACATGTATGTGTTGTCAGACTATCTGTACTAAGGTAAATGCTGACAGCCTTTAACTTGGTACAGGTGCAGTTCGACGCTACTTTTTTTTAATATGGTTTTGTATAATAAATATGAACAAAGATTGAAATGCTGTTTTCTAAATTTTACTGCTTCAAAAAATCTTAAAATTATCCTTAATTTGCCTGCAAAAGTCCTTAATTTTCCTCCAAAATGTCCTCAATTTCAAAACTTGGAATGTTTGCCAGTAGGACCCCCTGTATGATAGTTACTTAAGATGCCTGTGATCATCAAAATACACATAACGCCTGAAAGTCCAGGGTATCTACCGGTCATGGAAATTATGGAAAAGTCATGAAATTTGCGTTAGGGTCATGGAGATTAAAGCTTGATTGATTCACAAACATCGATTGATAGTCATCCAATTTTGCAAAAAATTTCGCCTTCAGGTTTTTGTTTGACGAATGATGATGTTATCACTTTGGTAGATGATCTTTCTGAAAATCACTATTTACTTATGACATAAAACTTGAACGACCCCATATTTTAATAGGCATTAAAAATGCGTTTGAAGTCATAAAAAAGTCATGGAATTTGCAATACGAAACCCAGTAGACACCCTGAAGTTTGATTTGGAATCTTTGAGAATCAAATTATACTTTGCATTGGTGATAAATGAAATATTGGAAATGATCCATTCACTTCCGGCATGGTCTCTTCTACTTCCTTCATTTCCTTTCACTCGAAACCAAGCCTTCTACTTCGGGCTTTATTCGTATTGACTTTTCCGATGCATGCAATTACAGTTTAGCGATTTTGCAATTTTAACGATGCGTTTCTACATGTAAATGGCAGTTTCAGTGAAACGCCATCAATGTACTGTAAGCTAAACGAATGACTTGGGAACAGCTGGCTGTGGTCACGTGTGCTAGTGAAACGTTGCGTAACAACCAAGGCCGGAATTTCGCTCAGGTAACATCCGGAAAGCAGCGGTTTTCAAGGTCAAGCCATACTTTGACATTTTCTGCTCTCGTCATTAGCTCGAGAAATTCTGGGAGAAACCATGGAGATGCAATTTGCATGATGCTCCGATTGCCAGTTTTCGTGAAAAGTGATTTTCATGCAGTGCAAGAACCCGTGTTTTTGCATGAGTCGCGTGCGCTGACAGCCTACTTTATCTCATCGATTTTATTTGCGAAAAAAATCAATATCGCCAAAGGTGGTCGTTTTGATAGCAACTGCTGGCCTATTTTCTCTGCACTCGGCTCGTGGATGTAATTAATTTGAGGTGAGGGTGCTGATCACGTGGCGTTGGTTTTCTTGCGTTTGGGGGCACTGAAGAGGAAATGACGCTCTTGAAAGCAAAAAAAATAAACATGTGACGTCGACATGTAATGTATGACCAAATTTCCCCTTCACATTTGTCTTGCTTTGTCTTCATTCTCTCGATGCGGTTAACCCATGCTGCGTTTTTTGGATATGTAATCGATATTGTTTTCTGTCAAATTAATCGGTTTTCGCTGATGTGGTCTTTGAACTTTGAGCAACTGGGAACGGGTCAAGTGGTCACGATGTCCTGTAGGTTGAGTCTTTGAGATGCCAAGGTTTTACATTGTATGAACGAAATTTACAGTGTCTATACTTGTACATGTACATGTTTATATTCATGGGGAACCCCGGGAATTGTAAGGGAAGTTTAGACCTGGAATAGACTGGGAAAAATGGTCTATTTGGAAAAAGTCAAATTCACAATATCGACATTTGCTTTCACTTGGCTATTTGTCAGTTAACCCAAAACTAGAGATGGCATATACACCTATACATACCTCATGTGGTTTGCCACTTTCTGGATAGTCAGGGAATGACAGGGAAATTTGAAATGTTTGAAGTAGTCTGGCAAAAGTGATTTTGAAATTGTGAGAATAGTTCAATATATCAACATTTGATTTCACGTGACTTGTTAGCGCAAAAGTCAAGAGAAGGCACATCCATGTACATGTATGTATACGAGGTTTTCACTTTTTGGAACGTAGAAGAAAATCAGGCAATGTCAACGAATGTCAGGGAAACTGAGCCCTGAAATAGTGAGGGAAAAGTGATTTTATAGTCAGAATAATTCAACATACATGTATCAACATTTGCTTTCATATTGCACATGCGTTTGTATACGTGGTTTCCACGTTCTGGAAATTCGGGGAATGTCAGGGAAATTGAGATAGTGCATCAGTCAATTGATTAGTCATAATCGTTTTGTTAAAATTTGGGATAAAATCCATCACTTTCAATATTGTTTAAAAAATCATGAAAAATGTCAAGGGAATGTCAGTGAAATCGACTAGAGAATTTAGCTGTGAACGCTGGTATAGAAATTGGTAATTCCTCTCATTTAGGGGAGTAGTTAATGAAATGTGCATTTTAAAAAAATCATATAAATATACTATTTTTTTATTGATATTTGTGGTCTGTCTCGTATCTAAATGCATTTACATGTACATGTACTGTATATGTAGCTTATCTTATTCACTGGCCCTTGGCATATGTCATAATGCAGCATTCTTGGTGGTCAGGGTTGGTCAAGGAAATGCTTCGGGTTGTTTTTTAAAAACTGGTAAGTTAGGGAAGTGCATTTTCTGGAAGAACCCTGTACAGAATGTTCCAAAAGCTCTAGGCCACCCTTTGTACTACTGGTAACGGATTCTGACATTGCAATTAAAATTCTACGAGTCATTTGTTTTGAATATTATTGCGTTCTATTACTGCCCTGGTTCATTTCATTAAATTTTGATTTGCACGCAGTCATCATCATATTTACATATATATGAAATAACCTATAAAGAGTGATTGCACGTCAAACTCGAACAAATCGTGTATAATTTAAGTAACTTGCGTTTATAACTGAAATATCGATCTAATTTTTCGAAATTGCTATTTTTGTTATTCCATATACGATGTTTAATTGCTTTGAGTTGGGCAAACAGTATTTTAAATTGTAGACGCCCTTTGCAGACTAGAGCAACAATAATTTAGGGCTTGGGGATTCAACGCCCTCCGAACGCGGCAAATGGCCCCCATTAATCTTCCTAGATTTAATATTGCAAAAGGGTTTTAGTTTCTGTTAATTAAACAAACCCAGGAAAGAGTGTAAACAAACGTAATTGCATTAACAATTTATGCGTCGCAGTATCAAATTAATATGGTTTACTGAGCTCGCCCCTTCCATTAACCCCGAATGTCATTCGGTCTCTGTACCCACCCCTTTTTCCGTATTTAAGTGCTAGTCCAACTTTCCGTTTTATTACTGATAAATTGCGGCTCGAGTCAGGTAAAAAGCAATATGCAGTTTTTCATTGTTTTTCACGACGACGATAACAAGCTCTTAAGATTTTTTCCCCATCAACGACGTCGCTATGGTCTTTCGATTTTCTTTCAGATCGATTCAGAAACGTCCTTAGACATGCTTAGTTTTCAAAACAACTGCTAACATGCTGACCCGTTTTTAATGAAGTGGTTGTTTTATATTCACTTTGGAAATCGAAGGGAATTTGAATTGAAAATTAATTTTTCACTATGAACATTTTAGTTATTGGGTTGCTCTTGTGGTATGCCCAAATCCATCATTTTTGCCAATGTTTTTTTTGTTAATTTCACCTACGTCGTCCTCTGGTGAATATTAATACCAGTATTATTGAACATATTATGTGTAAGTGTGGGCTAAAATCCACCAAGTTTGGATTAATTTTGGAAAATTCAATAAAATCCATTATACGGGATCCTGTTTGTAAAACCACCCCATTTTCCAACGTTTTAACATTACTAAAACGCTTTGTCTGTGGTAGTCCCATTTTGATCTACTTTTTGAAGAAATTTGCCAGAAAAAATTGATTTTATGTGCAATTATTATTTAAGAATATTTGTTTAATGTTTATAATCAAGGAAAACCAGGATTTATTTTAAAACGGTCCCTTGCCTACGGCGTTCTTGTAATAATTAAGATTTATAAATTACCCTGAATCACCCTAACATTTATAAAATTCATTAAAATGAATGAATTTTTAGGGTATTTTTTAAAATGTTCTCCTATGACTTTATTTTAATTAGAATTCTATTTAATTTATGTTTTATTTTTTTTGTTGACAAAACTGAGAACTAAAAACCATTTTTTGTGATGAAGCTTTGGTAAACTTAAGTGTCCTGTTGTTGCTTATATGTTTCAAAAATTGTAATAATGTCATCAAAATCCTCGAACTGATTACAATACAAGTAAGGAAAACCAAAGTTGAACCCCACATTCATGTAGTTAGAAAATCAATCTATTGGACCTGTTAAAATATGTCTATGACCCTGGAAAAACGAGAATACGATCCTGGAAAGCTCAGGAAATTTCGTTTCTCGGATATAATCACCAAGGCATTATTAAAAATCGTTTTATGTGACATTAAGATCTTTTTCCAACATTCTTGAGTCGGATTTTTATCGGCAAATCCTCCGGAAATGCCCTTAATTTCCAGCGTGTTCGGTTTGACAAGTACCTTAATTAAATGTCAATTCATGAATATTTCGAAGCAGCTTTGGCGCAGAATTTAATCCTGTGTATTTTACGACTTCGAACGTATCTGTTTAACGTCCATTAAACTTAATGTCGTTTTCATTTGACACGTTTCAGGTGAATAACGCTTATCTGAGGGATCAGTGGCTGCATTCCATCCAGTGGAAAGTAAGCGTAAATGTTTAATCAATTCGAAACGGCCTTTTAATTATTTACACAAGATGCGCCCCCAGATGAATTGCACGATATTGGTAATTCGATTAAAGCCCTGATGCGCAACTGAATCCCGATGAAGGTTTGCTTAAAAGCCGAATTTATTGTCCAGGCCCCTGCGCTCATTTGCATAATTCATGACGCTGTAGTCCATTTCCGCATTTTTCTTTTAATGCATGGTCCAATGTTAATGTCTTGTCCCAACCAGTCTTAATTTGATAGCACTTTGGCACGAAATGCGTGTTTGGGCCTAGTTTTCTCTCATTCAGAGGCCCAATGGGTGTGCTTTCATCTTTTAAAATGATCTGCTCCTGTTTCTTGCATGCTCAAATTAGCGCTCAATATTCTTTTTTGTTATCTCAGAGGAGCCTGCACAAATACAGGAAATTACTGAAGAATACGAGGAGGCCGGAAATTTTAATAAAAGAACTGCGGGTAAGAAATTTAATTGAGTCTTTCGGTTTTCTTTCAAATTCTGCGATAATCGATGAACACGTGTCCACATACAGGGTGGTGATATTGTCCTGCCCTAATTGCAAAAATTAATTTAAAAAGATGCGAACTTTTGAGTGGGAGCATAGTGTTGGTATTTCAAGGACGGGGTTAGTGTGAAAACTGTTAAAAATCTGGAAATTTATATGTACGCCTACATGTATAACGTGTGTGAAAAATTCATTGTAAATTAATTTTACAAGAATTCCATGCAGGGTAAAACTGAGAAGTTTACTTACATTCATGGTGCGAGTCGCTGTGGTTTTATAAAAAAAACGTGCTAAAATTTGATTATTGTATCATTTTTATTAAACTGCCTATGGCGTTATTTTCAAAGATAATATTTCTAAGAATGTCTTAAATACACTAAAAATCCATTTCTAGTCGAAATTATTTTTGTAATTTCGCTTATTACATTCGTTTACATATTAATATTTACATCCATTCAATTTTATTTTAAGGAAAACAAGCTGGAATTCGTCATTTGTGTTCTAGTTTTCGCAAAACCTTTGCCTGTGGCATTCAGTATTATTGTAGCTCATGAAAATGCGAATTTTTTTCAGAAGTACTAGGTGCAAAATGTGTAAAATGTGAAAAATTGTTATATCAACTAGCCACATGCCTGGTATAGTCAACACCCCAATATTGTTTTGATTTTGTTTATTTTTCATTACAATGATCGTGTTCGTTTTAAAATGTTATAAAAATGGTCTGCTGCTGCCCCTAAATGCGGGCAATCACTACTATCAATCGAGTACTGCATGGTTGCCCAGGCTATCAATTTGCAGGGGAAACCGATGGCCTAATAACAGTTGCGTTTTATGGGTCAAAATAAGGTCTAATAAACCACATCTGGAGCCAATGGCCCAAACTCACACCTAAATGAGGCAAATAACGTGTTTTAAACTGCGAAAATAACGTCATCGCCAAAGTTAACAAAGCTACTATGGGTGGGAACCATTTTCTCGTACAATCGATGGTGCCCTAACAGTCCCAACGACTGTTTGTTTTGAGAATATAATTCGATCGTTGGCGTCTGGCCAGGGACGTTTTCGTTTCGCCAATCAAGAAATTAATCCACCAAACAATGGCGTCCAAATATTAATCTAGTCTGGGTTTGGGGATTGTTTTTCGATCATATAATCGCATGGATTTATAGACGAACAAATTGGCCTAGAAATATTGAGGTAAAATTCCTTCCATCGTCTTCAAAATTAAAAGACCATTTAGAGACCATTATCTCGAAATTTAAACTGACCACAAGCGCACAACCATAAAATTTTAGCTTGTAAGATTTCAGCATAATTAGCCCATTATCCTGTTCGTGCTAGCAACGTGTTGGTTTGCACCATTAACCCTTTGGCGAATTCATTGTGGATCCTTGATATGGAAGTCCATAAAAGAAATGGATTGCAGCTATTAAGTGCCCCAAGATGGTGGAAAGGAAGCACTTCCGTTCGAACAGAACTGTTGCTTAAGTTAAGAGCAAGGGCTGTCGTATACCTTACGTAAGAGTAATTCAGTTGTTTGACCAAGATTGCAGTATAATTTTATGGTGGCAGCAAATGAAACGTGCACCAGTTGTTAAAATGATGCCTATTTGAAGTGTAATGGACCCAAAAGCAATCTGAATTTAGAGTCAAACATTGAGCTGCCTAGCGCCTTAAATGGCGGCATAAGATGTTTTTTTACCAGAAAAACATGGGATGCATTTTAGGCTAGAAGCTTTCAGTGTTTTTTTTCAAAGCTATTCGCTGCAGTTTAAATATTGGCAGGCAGAGCGAAAGCAGAATAAAATTTCTGCAGTTTGGTGGATGCTCTGCCTTTCATTTTTTTTATTGTTTGGGATTGCGTCATAATAACCGAGAATCAAATTGCTGTAAAACACGAAAATCTGGGTGAATTCAGAAGTAAAATCGAAAAACAATTTCATGAAAACCTACTTCCGGTCTCTCGGGAGCCGTACTTAAGTGCTATTAAAACGAGGCAGTCGACAGTCAAATGGGAATATAAAATCAGGCTGGTTTTAAATGTAGGTCATGATATGCACGTAACTCCTGCAATGCGACATATGAGGATATTACTATGAACCCCAACGAATCGGCAGAGGACCCACACTAGACCATTTTAAATTTCCCAGGACGCATGTTAATTTCCCACAACAAAATGGCGCTAGAATGGGGTTATCAAGGTCTGTTCTGAGTCCTGGTGCACGTTTATCTCACAAAAAGATTTTAAAAATGCAGAGAGGATTGCAATAAATATGCTGAGATGCCTACACGTATTTACTGGTAAATACATGTACATGTGTATGGCTACACTATAGATTAGACATGCTCCACCATACTACGTATCAGTATGCAGACATGAATTTCACAAGAAATCCAGAGAAAAACTAAGGAATTGTCCTCCATTCAGGACCTTAGTTTCATAAAATAAACTTATAAAAACATGATTATTATTATCATTTTTGAAGACTAGTATTTCTAAGAATCTTAAAAATGCATTATGGCTAAAAAGCATTTCCATGAAAAATACACTTAAAATCTATTTTGCTCGACTTTTTTTTAATATCGCCTACATTTAGATTTATTACCCATGCAATCTTGTTTCAGAAAAGCAAGCCAAAATCCACCATTTGTGGCTTAGTTTTTGTAAAAAAAAATTTACATGGTGTTCTCAACATTGTACGTTGGTTGCGGTCCATAGATTCATAACCGTTGTTATAGCTGTTGAAAATTCCAAATTTTTCAGATATATTGGGTGAAAATGCGAAGCAATCCAGATATTTGCATATGAAAAAATTTGGAAAACCCATGAAATGTGAAAAAATTGTATACCACCTAGTCACATGCCTGCAGTTTGAGAAAATGTGCTTCTCCTAACGACTCGTGTGCTGGCAGTGATTGTCTGTTGTATGGACAGCTAAATAAATTGTTTTTAGGATACTTTAGGTTAGGTTAGTTTAGCCATAAAAAAACAAGCCATAAAGTGGATAAATTGCGACAGCTAGAAGTGTCGTTCTTGAATACTAGACAAGTAGGGTTGAAATATAAATTTTTGTTCACATGTGCATATACGTAGCTGTGTATTTTATGATACTGTTACATGATTCATTTGAAAATTGGATAAGTTTATTGAAATTTGCAAGTGTGCTCGCACTTGTTCTCATTTTCTCATGCAGGGTCTATTCATTTTCAAATTGGATTTTTGATGGTTTTGAATAAGCACATATATCACCCTACTTTAGACTACCATTTCGCTGTCAGCATGCAAAGTATTTCAGTTGGCAATGTCTGCAATGATGCAAACGAGATTTAATATTGTTTCGTTCGTCCCCTGACAAGAAAACAGGTTGTGAGGAGGTTTATGGTACACATAAACTTGTCTGGCTTCACATTTCTTCCCATTTTATGGCAGGCCTCGACTTTTTGAAATACTTTTAAGAATGATAATATATCTTCTGCTTCGTTTCAAAAATGCAAACCTACCCTGGCATGGATACTAAATTATCCTGGAAGCTATGTCGAGTTTTTCTTTATTAGTGTTTTTTTTTTAACATAGAACATGGTGGAACTTTCTGTCACCACACCTCTTCAGGACGACTGTATACAAAAAGTACCGTTAGAATTAGTGTCTGAACTTTTAACCAAGGTAGGTTTAAGAAAGGTGAAGCTTTGGTGACCTTAAGATTTTGGTTGCATAATTTTCTCCCATCTCTCAATCCAGCAGGACCTGGAATTTATGCCTCGATCATCTCACGAAGACATCATTATTGCCTTAGCACCTCTTTTTGAGAATAACCATCCTTCAGCTGAAATCTGTGATTTCTTTAGCAAGGTAACTAATAACGTTTAATTATTCAGTCGATTGGGTTTAAGGAGGTTTTCTGTTTTGCGATCAAACGGGTTTAGTGCAAATGATCCTTTCCAATGTATCAATCAGAATTGCCCTCCAAGGGCTTCAAATTCACTTACATTTTGACAATTCGTGTACGAGTAGACTTGAGGGATTCTAGTTATACGAGCTACTATAAAATGCCTTACACTTACAAAGAGGTATAAATATTTTAGTCCTTGTTGCCATATGGGTGCAGTCAGGTTAGAGCCTGGAGCTGATATAAATATTACATAAATATTAAATATTGCATATCCCTCAAAGTTGGCTTTTAGTACACCAGTCTGCCCTCAGCTAAATAAATAACAAATTTTCTCGATTAATTGTAAAATGATGTACATATTGGAGTTGGAAAATATATGGAATATTGCTTTGATTTATTGCTACGTTGGTTTAACAAAATTACCTGGAAATGTAAGTTGTTTAAATCTGGAACAATTGCGAAATTCTTCTTCAGGTTTCCCCCAGACCAGGAAAACAGGGAAACGTGAGGGAAATGGATTTACTTTGAAAAAGTCAGGGAAATTCAATACACCAGTAATACAATTTACAAAACTAATTATTGGTTAACACAAAAATCATGGGATGGCAAGCAACTCTATGGAATATATTACTGATAAAATTGTCAATTTAAAAAAATCGTAATTTTCTGTTTATTTATAAAAATTTGTTTTATCTCCTGTTTATACGACGTATACTGTATGATAAGCAATAAACATTGCATTCCTTACGTTGTCATTGCCATATTTTTTGAGTTTTCAGTGATCAGGGCAATTTGTTTTAAAATCTGGAAAAGTCAGGGGAATATCTGGGGCAACCATGTTATTCTTCGTTTAAAATATGTATTGTTTTGATGTTTTGCCATTTTATCAAATTCATCTGATTCATCCTCCTATGACAAAACAGACGTATAGCAAGTTGCATTGTAATTAGTATATGTTAATTTGGCCAGACTATTTAACGTTAAAAATCTGACTTTCTTACTGTTGTTCTGGCGTTATTTCAGCAAAGTGTCAGATTTATTTTATGCATGATGATCTACATTTAGGTTGGGGAAATTGCAAATAGAAAATGATCTCGTTTGATTATTAACATACAATGTTGTGACTTCTTCGTTTTTGATTCATTTTTTTTCTTCTCTTCCTGCAGCATTGCAGAGACAATCCTCGTTCTAGTCTGGTTATGGAGTTGTTCACTCCAATAGTTCATCGCATTCTAAAGCATAATGTAGTAAGTGGCACCGCCTTTTAAAATACTGTTTGTTTTCGGATTTGCCTTCCATCTTGAGGTGTGTCCTGATTGCTGTTAGTGGGTTCAGTGCTTGTAGGCCATTTTGCCCAACAACTCAATCTAATCCCATGCAATTCTCTCAATTGCATTTTCTGCTCCATGTACATGCACAAGTGGTGCCCATAAAAGTAGATGATACACCAAAATATGAAGGATCTCTTCGGTTCACCCAAAGCTGGAAAAGCAAATCTCTTTGCACTTTCCCACTCCCACCCCAATAACCATAGCAACGAAGCGCTGTCTTAAACTCAAAACTTTGCTTCCCTGCTTAATGAAATCGTTTCGGATCACTTAACGTTTGCTTTTTTACTGGCACATTTAACGATCCACTTAAGATTGACTTGTGCATGGAAGCCAACTGATTTCTTCATAAAACTGAAGAAGAAGACTGCGCTGCAGGGAATTGACCTCATATAGAACTGATCGATTAAGAAAATATTAGCTGAGACTAATCATTCGATTGGCCATAAAAGCAACCATTTTCTCCTTTCTTGCTTTGCCAAACGAGAAATGAAATTAAGATGTGCGCATACATCGTTTTTTGCCCCTAATCCGGAAAGCAATATCCATCAGCATTATGAAAAGAAATTATTTTTCAGGACTTTGGCAAATATCCACGAATGCGGGTGTTTGTGCAAGATTACATATTGGCTCTAAATTGCCAGAACGACGGCTTTGCAGTTATCAGAAGTTTTATTCAGAGGTAATGTACTTTCATAGCCCTTAAAAAGCAGTTTTTGTAATCCTTAATTTCTGTCTTATCTTGATGACAAGGGGTTTAAGAGCTCTTGTTGGATTGCATATCTTAATTGGGTAGTTACAAGGATGGTAGACATTGACCTCGTGATGCCATGCAATGTTTTAATTGACTCTGCAAGCCATCTTCACTGATTTCATAAGAGTTATTTAATTGCAGTATGCACGGTCCCTCAAGCTCTTGTCCACATCCCAGGGTGCTACCTAACCTAGTATCCATTTGCCTGGCAGCTATTTACTCCATTTTTGAAGAACGAAGAAGGTATGGCATCAACGTGACATAATGATATCCAAATAGAGCAATGTAGGGTGTAATAATCTTGAAAATTGACGCTTTTCATAGTGTGACCATTGAAGAGATGAATGATGCAACAAGAAACGACACTGATTACGACACCCATTTGATGTGCTTCGTAACGGCCTTTCAAACCATGTAAGACAACTTTTATTGATTACCAACATGTTTCATCATTAAAAATGAAGTTATTTAGAACGAAACTCTGGCAATTAAATATACAAAATGGAAATTAAACCAACTGCAGGGATGTGGCCGGTGCACGTGTGAAAATTGCAAAAAGTGTTAAAAAAAATTGAAAAATTGGGGGAAAAAATAAAAAGTTTTGTGAATAATTCATTGGAAATTAATTTCACAACAAATCGTATCCAACAACGTATCCAACAAATCGGATACGTTGAGATCGAGACGGGAAGCTCAATGCATGAGTTTTTTTAGAAAAATTTACTTTGCCTGGAAATTCTAATTTGGTGGAAAGAATCTTTAAACGAAACCACCGCGGTGGTAGAAACTGCCATTCCAATCCACTTATGGAACTCCGAGCCCACTTGGATCCATACTATTGGTCTTATTTCTTGCATGCTATCAGACGTTGGAATTCTCTTCCAAAAGACAGCCTTAAGCTACAACAATCTTTAAATTGCACTATGGCTAAAAATCAATTTCATGAAAATACACTTAAAATTCATTTCTGGTCGAACTTTTTTTTAAAATTTCGCCTATGGCGTTCTCGTTGATGTTAATATTTGCATCCATACAATTTTTTTAGAACCTCTTTTTTAGGACCAATGTCATAGCTCATGAAAATGAATTTTTTTCAGAAATAGTGACTGAAAAATGTGAAAAAAAATCGAATAATATTTTTTCTGTGTTTCTATCCAGGTCAGCTTATGATGATTGGAGGCCAGGACTGGCACAGCTCCTTCAGCCAATACCGTTTCCCGATGAGTAAGACAAAATTCTTGTCTCAGAATGCTCGACTTTTATATTAAAAAAAACTAATAATCTTGGGGGGTATTGCCATAAATGAAGAGGCGTGTTGACGATACTTACTTCTGGGAATCCCAATTATTTGAACCTCCCACGCTCAATTTCGCAACCTTTTCACTCGATATGTACGATGATGTAGCAACAAGATAAACACATTACCCCTTACTGCAGAGTCAAACCCACATGAAAGCTTTCTATCCCTCAGCTTATTACCTTATTTTTAAGGAAGATTGATGCTGGGAACGTTTCCATGGCATACAGGGTGCCGATAAATTATTCACCCTATAATGAGTTTAGTAAGGTTTGTTCTTGGGTGAATAATTTATGGGAATTCCGTAGATAACAAGATCAAGTCTTCCCAAATACACTGAGTTTGAATTTGATATTAGTGCAGCATAAAATTACAATTAAATTTAAATAATATTTTATTATTTAATATCTTAGTAACATTGACTAATTACCTATTAAAAGTGAATATTTCCTTAGTTTTTAAATTAATCAATGAATTTCGTTTCAGGGCCCTTGCACACGAAGGATTTTCCACGTAAGCCCGTTGTTTACTCCTCCTGCATAGTTATTTGTTTTAATGCAATTTTGTCATGAATGTCTTTTTGTTATTAGGAGTTTTAAAACTGTGATATATAACATTGGTGTGGACACCCGTTGCGATGTCCATTTGATGGTCCTGGGAATCAGGGAAGGGAAAGAAGGATGGTTTCACGTCTTTTGTCCAGGAAATATAGCTTGCGACGATGATGGGGAACTGTGGACAGACATTGTAAGTTGTTTTGCTGAAAATCGACTTTGGAAGTGCCACTGATAAGTATAACTGAAGAGCTTTCTGGTTTTCTGGTTTTTAGCTGAAGACTTTGGTGGACTGTTGTTGTCGAAGGAAAAGATTTTTGCAATCTCTGAACAAGATGATTGGCCCGTGCATGTTGTTGGCCTTGCGAGACAATGCCACGTGTCAAGAAGTGCTGAGTGCCATGTTGGAGCTGGATGTGGTTGACAATAATGACAACAAGCTGCAAATTGTCACCACGCTGCAGAGTACAAATTCCGGTCAAAGACAGTATGCTGCTTTGTGCGAACGACAGATGCATTTAAGAGAATTGGTAATTATTGTCGGGATTAACTGAGAAAGGTTCTGGAAACAACTAGTTTCTCCAAAAAAATCTTTGCAATTCTTTTGCTCTTGTCATGTAGCAGCAAAAAGGTGGACCAAAGAAGCTGACACTGCCTTCCAGATCAACAGTAAGTAGGAGAAATCATATGTTACTGATTCGCTTTCAACATCGTATTTTCAACCTCCAAATTTGAAAACTAGGATGCTGATGTGGCGAAACTGCTGAGCTGTGGGTCGTTCGGAAACTTGGAATGCTTAAGTCTGGCCTTCACTCAGGTTACCAGTACTTGTGCCGAACAGCTCATCAAACTGCCCTCCTTACGCTACCTCAATTTGTGGTCCACTCAGGTAAGTAAGGTCATCATTATCCCGTGAAAATGATGAATTGCTATGCGAACTCAATGTGGTCCTTTCTTGATCAGTTTGGTGATGCAGGACTTCAGCTGATTTCGGAACATCTTCATAAATTACAAGTTTTAAATCTGTGTGAAACTCCGGTTACGGACAAGGGATTAGTGTCCCTGGCATGTGAGTAACTAGTGTTGTGGCTAAATTTCGTAATTTTGATGACCTGTTTCATTTTTTAATTCTTCACGAACTGAAGACTATCATTTACTACTAAATATGTCTATAATTATACAGTATGCACTGCTGCTGCCCTCTCCGTCTTAGGCACAATTAGAAAGTGGGCTTCTCTTAATTACTCGTAAGCTAGCCGTGATTGCCTGACGGAAGGGGGAGCTAAATAAATTACGTGTTAGGTTAGTTTAGGTAAGGATAAACACAAAAAGTAAAAAGGATAATAGATACACACAAAAAAGGAAAAAGCGAAAACATCATAAAAAGGATTCATTGCAATAGCTAGGACTGGCATCATTCAAGATGAGTAGTTGACATATTTTGTGCACATTTGGAGCTGGACATAATGCATAGTGTATCATACCTATACATAAATTGCCTGTTTTTTCACGTTTCAACTAATTTGACCGGAATACTAACGTGTTTGTGATAAATGACTGATGACGATCTAACAAAATGTAACTTTTGTTTTTATTATTTACAGCTATGAAGAATTTAAGGAAATTAAATCTTAATAGCACAAGTTTGTCGGCGTACACATTTGAAGGATTAAAAGTAAGTAATAGTTAGATTAAGGAAATTGGATATTTCAAATAATCGCTCGTTATTTCACATCGCATAGTTCCATAGTTGCACAAAAGTTTGCATAGTCGAATTCATATGGGCTTATTAGAAACTCAGACATGGCTAAAATCTCTGGCATGCTAAATGAAATTTTTTTTATTCCAGCAAAAGCTACCTGCTCTTCAAGAGTGTGATGTCAGATATACAGATGCATGGTGACATCTTTGTTGATTTTTATACGAAAGTGTTATCCAGTCAACATGTTGTTCTTCTTGATGTGAGCTAGCGCACACATCGAACCACTGCTCTGGTATTCGAAATACCAGATTTCGGCCTAGTCGGTTTCCCAAAAACTTACTCATCAAAGAACGACGATCTACCTTATTAATAACTACCCTTCAGTTGTTGAAACTCGTTGTTTTAAATGTTGAATTTTCCTACAATCTTCATCGCTCATATACAGTATCTATCACTACAGACGTGAATTTTTCAATATAGACAATTAACGTGGTAAAGTTTCTTAAACCAGTAATGGCCATTAGCAATTGACGTTTTATCAAAGTGCAACAGTCGACGCCATTGTGCTTCAAGAATCTCCGAGTTTTCATGACAATTTTGAAAGAAATCGGAGTTTGTACGCTCGACGCGCACACACTGGACATCGGTTCGCATTCACTGACTTTTAAAATTCATCTTATGTAGTAGCATTTTCTACTTGGATCATCTGTGTTATGTCACATACAATTTTCCGTAGACACCAAGTTACTCCTCGGGCTTTTTCTATTTCTCGTTGGAAGGAAATGATGAGGTCACGGGACGGCACATCTCGAAGGTGCTACAGCGTGTTGCTACAAGCCTACGGTACATTTAATATTCCATTTTTAATGTGACTGAGTGGAGTGATTGCGTTTTTAATGAGGATGAAATCGAATGGATCCGAATTTCGCCAGTTTTGCATTTTTTTGATTACTCGTTCGTCTGCCTTATTAACAGAGCGAATCGTGTCTAGTGCCGTATTTGCTTGATCTGCACCTGGAATGATTTTGGGGAAAGTTAAGTTATCATGACCGTTGTTTATAAGCAATTTCATGCCAGTTAAAGATATTCAGTGCTTTATTTCCATAGCTGCAATTGCGCATTTCCCGTAATTTTCTTCCTCGCAAAGTTGCGAGAACCTGGATGATGCATCTTGATGAAAAAGTACATTTCGAATTACTATTCGGATCATTATTTTTAATATTTTGTCCAATTGTGCCATAAACAGCAATTGAGTTAATTTCCGATCGACTTCGTTATGGTGAACTGTTTACTGTTTATTCCATGCATTATGGTATGGGAAGTAAATCGAGCATTAAAAGTTTTTGCTGCAATGATGCCAGTGCAAATTGCAAAACCAATAGCGAATAAATTATCTGGAAAGTCATTTAAACTCAAAAGATATTGATTCCCCATATAATAACAATATAATAAATTGGCTAATTTTACATAGGGCTATCCATTGCATTTTACAGAGGTAGAAAAAATTGAATTGAACTCTGATAACACATGAACAGTGAGGATAAGGCACAACTCAGTAAAATTATTATTATTATTATGTAATCTTGTTGATGATGGTTTTCAATCTTACCTACTGTAAAATGTGATATGGGTAACCTATGACTTTGATCAAACTTAATCTAGTTTTATGCATGGAACTATATAATTTATAACAAAATACTTGGCACAATTAGACAAATTACCGTTCACATGCACAATAATTTGTTATCTTGGCACATGGATGGTACATGTATTACAATGACAGCCTAATGATGGCTCTTCAAATAATTGGGTAATTTTGTTGATATCATACTCACACACAAAGTCATACATACAGCACTGTAATTGTTGGGAGACCATTAGTTTGCAAATGCACATTCTCAATTTGGATAATTTTCTAGTAGGCTACGATTTGTAGTATATCAAAAAAATATTTCGGTTTTCCCCACGTACCATCTTACCTCTACTCCCTGCTCGTTGTACGAATCTCTGGTTTTCCTATCGCGAACTCTAAGATATAAAAACCAATAGCAGTTTAACTTAATTTTCATTATTCCACTATATTGGACCCAATTGACTGTTGGATTTGCATTTCAATGGGAATTTGTCAATTCTTACATAAAACGCACAGAAGCGGACACCAAACAACACTTGAAAATGAGTAGGATGATTTTCTTTTCAGGAGAATATCATTCTATAAATCACTTAATATTAATTCGATCTGAATTTATTGCATTTGTCTAAGTCTATTCTAAATGCCCTCCAGCCATAATATATTTTCTAAGAGTATTTATTACGCATGAAAGTTAGATTCCCATTTTCAGCTTGACCAAATATGAATTTGTGAAAATAAAATTTTAAGCGCTAAGTAAACGTGTCAGTATTTCTATCTTCTGGGAAATATACTTCTTAAACTGTTTTGAAGTTTTTAAATATTGCTTTTGTGTTCTTCCTTAGGCATGCAAGATCTGTAATTAAAGCGAAATTTTTGTCAGATAATTTATGCATCTTTAATCAGATATGAACCGTTCACTGTAAATTAAATTCATAAATGTTGAGGTTAGTAATTGGTATTTGAAGAATATTGCGTATGCCCAGGAAATCTTCACGAATTTTCCATTTTATATTTCTTTTTTTTACAGAACTACTTAGTGGAGAATGAATGGTATTTTTCGCAGATACGACAACGGCAACGAGAAGAAATTGACTTAAATGCCCAACTTGATGTGGCAGAACATTGACAAAATACAACATTCAGATAATTATTGGTACCTACATTTTCGGGTAAGCAACTATTTTTAACGGTTCTATATGGCCATGCTACAATAAGGAAACTACATGTGTAGTATTCAGAATAATCATGAGATTGTGATAATTTGTGTCTGATGATCATTCCATTAATTTTATGCCAATGTTTGTTGTTGACAAGGTGGCGCACAGACACAATATTGCAAATACAGCTTTTGATAAAGATTATCATACAAACTTCCAGTAGTGATAACAACCAACTTTTTAGATTTGTCCATTTTACGAGATTTTGGGGGTAACTGG
The DNA here is from genome assembly GCA_034687865.1 of Kryphioiulus occultus. Taxonomy (NCBI): domain Eukaryota; kingdom Metazoa; phylum Arthropoda; class Diplopoda; order Julida; family Julidae; genus Kryphioiulus; species Kryphioiulus occultus. Next base: position 54,351 of record JAQGAF010000078.1, on the reverse strand, counting down.
TTTTTCGCTTTATCTCATTTATTCTGAAAAAGATAGTATGCAAGACGTCATGAATCTACGGGTTCAACAATCTAAATATACAGGTCATGAGGATAACATCTGTTTCGAGATCTGAAATAGATTCGATGTAAATAACCCATGTGTCTTACATTTTGGGAATACATAAGCAGGTCAGACGACGCAAAGCAATGAACTGCTCAGTTTCAGGATCTCTAAATTTATACTGTATCCCAGATTATTGATTGATTTTAACCGTATGCAGGGTATGTGCAGCAAGGATCTAAAAAAGGAAATTTTAAGTAACAACTTCCTCAGGAGCTTTCATATTGAATTGGATACCTACTTATATATATATAGCTTCCTGTAAGCCAAAGAAGCTCTTTCCATTTTACCACATGTCTCTGTTTTACATTGTGAAGAAATTTATTGACAAAGGCATGGTTATCTAATTGATGAGCTTTTAATATAAACTTTGAAATTCGCCATTAACTCCAACTCTAAAATGATTGCACCAAGATCATGAATAATTGCGGTATCACACCTGAAATGTTTATAAACTGGTATGTTAGCACTGGGATAACGTCGTTAAATATCGGTTTATATTCTAATTAGATAATGTGACTATTTCTGAACGGTTGGTAGTTTAACAGGAGCACTTGGGTGGAATAAATTCGTGTTGAGCATGAATCAAATACCATTGCAAAATCAAACAACGTTCGCATTTGCCCACAATGGCCAGCTATGGTAAAGTTAACAGGGTCCTACACTCTCAAAAAGCAGTTTTAATAAAAATTGCACGTGAGCGGATTTTTTCCGTTGATTTTTTACTCACAATATTGTGATCACATTTTTGGCTTTCCTTCCTGGAAAACCTTATTTTTTTTGGTAGTAAAGCTTTTTTTGGCGACTTAAAAACTAGCAGTGATTTCTGCCGATTTATTTTTCAGTCAAAAATAAACACAAAAGTAACCTCCAAAATTTTCATTATCATACAAACTTTCTCCGAATACTATAAATTATAATACTTTCTCTGGAGACTTTCAATGCCCCTAAACTAAAATATGGCATAGTTTTTTCACTATAGTATTTAATAAATGGAAAATTAAATTCAACGTTGTGTTCGTTGTAACATTGTTCAACATAAGAACATCTCCCAGAGTTATTCGATAACATCTGTTTTTTTACTTTTTTTTCTTAAACCTTGTCCACACCTTTCCTAGCAACATGGTTTCCTGAAACGGATTTCCTCAATGGGTTTCCACGCTTCTAGCGAGGCAACATGTCTCTGGAAACATATGTACGTGAGGAAAAAGGCCCCAAATGTTTTCTCAAACTTGTTTCCTTGCTGGAAATGTGCAAACATTTTGAGGAAATCTGTTTCCAGAAACCATGTTTCTAGGAAAAGTTTATTACGTGTTGACAAGGCTTTAGGAGATACATGTGTGTGTAAAACAATGTACCACCGAGAATCAGGCACTTTGTGAGAGAAAACAAGACAAACAATGACTCTGTATAACATTTGACACTTTCAACTCAAACAACCTTAATAACGTCCACAACAAAACATTTTAGGATAAATTCAGAAGTGCCGTGGTTTTTTGACTTGATGTTCCGAGGCTTCCCGTTCCAAAACCCCATCCGTTCCATTATTCTGCAACAAAAGAATGTTATTTTGTTGTTGCCTTCTGAACCATGTCAGTACAGCTGACTTTGGGTCCCACTCAGCAACAGGCGGCATATTGTGATGTATGAAAAGCCAAGCATTCTCAGTGGCCATGCTTGGTGCCTTCAAGCCCGAATCTGTCAGTATGGCATTGGAATTCAAGATGCAATCGAGGTCTGATAGTTGAAGCTTCAACGCCATCAATCGCAGCAGAGCAGTCTGCACCAGGTTGGAATGATGGTCCTCCAAATGTTGCACCAACTGCACCAAGCTCAGTTCCTTCAGGGATTGGTTCTTGCATAGTTCCTCGAACTGACTGATCAGTTCTTTCAGTTCAAGTTCAGGAACGAGCATTTGGTGCACGGCCTTGATGTCCGTCTTGGGGCAATCAAGCTTCAGGAATTCTTTGAGCACTTCCGGGTCGAAGCTGCTGTCGATGGCAAACCCATTCTGCAGAAACTTCAGAAAGCTGTTGGTGATCTCGCACTGCACCACGTTGATGTCCCTTATGTCCTGGTGGTGCTGACACCTGAGCTGCAGGCCCTTGAGGTGCACTTCCCCATCAGCGTCTTCTTGCAGCATTTCTTGTATCGCATTCTGCCATCCCCCTGTCAGCGGCTGCGTCTTCAGGGCTTGGACGGTTGAACACATGTCTTCGACAGCACTGCCAACGTCCAAGACACTGACTTTGTCTCTGGAGAGTCCCTTCTGGAAGCGCTGGTGGACGAAGGCGAGGTCAGCCAGGAAGGTCAGCAGTTCCAGCTGGTCCAGGTCCCTCAGGAAGTTCAGGTGGTCCTTGGCCACCTTGTCCGTCTTGGAGGCCTGCTTCAGGTAGGACACCAATGGGTGCCAGGAAATCAGCACTGCGTTCAAAAGGCTGTAGGAGAAATCGGTCCATCGTCCATCGAAACGCACAACTGGCAACGGAAACAGTTCCAGCTTCAAGAGTTTCGCTGTCTTGCGAAGCTCTCGGGATCTCACCCCGGAGACGTGGAAGTAGGAGCACAGTTGGACCAGACGCTGGAAGATGTTGGTCACTTCCGCCACAGAGGTGCCCATTGCCTGCCACACCAGTTGGGATCTGTGCAAGGCACACCAGACCTTCAAACAAGGCCTTCTGCGGATTGAGTTCAGTTCTTCCACCATCAGGTCCCATAGGTGCATGCGCTCGTTGACCGGTATGTTGGTGCCATCCGTAATGATTGCGGTAAGAGAATCCGAAAGCGTGGTGACGGCATCTTCGGCAAGGTTGTAGGAAATGCACTCTCTGACGGCTTGGAAGACCCCCTTGGCGCCCTTGTCTTCAGGCTCTGCAACGCCCAAGAAGACATGCTCTTGGACTCCGTTGGGCAAGAACAGCTTGCAAGTCACAAACATCTTGTCGATGTGGTTGGCATCTATGAGTCCATCACAGTGCAGTGCAACTGCTGATGCCTTCTGGATCTTGGTGCTCAAGACGTCACTGTACGCCTCCACCATGCACTCCAGAAGCTCGTGGTGGTCGTCCGGCAGCACGTGCGGGAAGTGCATTTCCGGTTCTGGATCGCTGGCAGTGCCACGGATTTGGAAATTCAAGGCTCTGTGGCCAATTGCCGCCTGCGATGACCAGTTGGATTTGGAGAGGGTAAGCTGCTTGGCATCGTTGTACAGCATCAGCATGAGGCCCCCAAGGCGGTTGGCAAGGGCTTCGTCCTTCGATACGAGGTCCTCGAGAGGAATGGTTTGAGGAACTGTTTCTTGGACGCTGGACTTCTTGAAGACCTTGCTGGCTTCGACGTGGCCAATCGTCTTCAGGTGGTTGGTGAGGGTCTCCCTGCGAAAAATGGTGCCCTTGATGGTCGCTATTGGAGGAAGTCGTCTCTTGTAGGAATACTGCTTGACCAGGTCAGGGTATGACGTGCAAGCCTTGCAGCAGATGAAGTGACGGCCTTCCCTGTAGGAGTGGATTATGACGTCACTAGCCGCATTGCTCTTGATGAATGCCGAGATTCCCATGTGGGCCCTTGCGGAATTGTTGGAATGTTCGCACTCAGAGTTGTCTGCAAACATCTCCTCCATCAGCTCGGACTTGACGCAGTCCGAACCTTCGTTGCTGCTGAGGTTCTCTGCCATTTCTGGAGTCTGAACTGGCAAGTTTGGGTCCTTTGGATCTTAAAGCTGAAATGAGATGATGGTGCATTTTATTAGTTTTGGCTAAGTTTGCATTGGGCTATCACGATGTCGTTTTCAATACATGATTTTCTGCTGTAGTAAAAGCGGTAATACATGTACATGTTTGCCACATTCCAGCATTCTTGATGAACACACTTAGCTTTTCTCAAGGTGTGTTTACACCATATATCAAAACTTTATAATATAACAAATTAGTTTAACCCTGCATGTTGTATGACTTGTTATAGGACGTCAGATACCATACATTGTAAAATGCTGGACAAAACGTTTTAAAGCTAAGTTATACAATATGTTTCAAAATGAGAAGAAAAAATTATATACATGTATAACATGATGCTATGTAACATGTTTCTTGTGACATGGCAGGTTATGTTATCCAAACTGTGTCAGTAAAGATCAAAGGACTGTTGTATAACATGTTTTAGTGCGTCTACACCCTTAAACTCGTTATAAAACGTCCACTTGAATACATGGGTTATCAATAAATACTGAGATGTTTTAAATAACATGTTTTCTTCTTATTTTCAAACTAGTTGTATAACTTTGTTACATCAAATTACTTATAGAAAACTTGTACCACCCATAACGAGTTATATACTGTATGACGAGTTACAAAGTATATACCCAGATTTATAACGTCCTTTGATCTTAGCTGCCACTTCAAGAAAAATGTTGCATTTTGCTGTTATGTAATGTTACAAATGTTACATGGCAAATTACATTTTTCTTCTCATATTCTCCAACAAGTTGTACCGGTATAACTTTGCAATATAATACGTTTTGTTATACATATGGGTGTAAAAGCACCTTTAGAAAATGTACAGTTTAACTGTAGTGTGTTCGTTAAAGTAAATATCAGAGGGTTTTATGTGTAAATGCCCACTTCTGAAAAAACTAGCAGATCGTTTTGTATATAAAGCTATTTTTATAAAGCTAAATAAAAATTGACCTAGTCTTTCTTGTATCCAGAATGTTGCACAAAGTTCAGGAAATACCCATTCCAAATTTAACTCAATCAACAATTTTTAAAGATTGTCGGGACAAGAAAACGTATATGCTTTGTTATCTAAATTAATATAACAAGCTTTTTCTTTGGACTTACCATGAGTTCCCTCATGGCGACATGTTAAGAGTCTTCATGCTTCATTGATTTTATGATTGTACAATGAGCAGGTGGGTCTACACTAAATCTACGTTGGCTGAGTCTCCAGTGGTTCTGTTATGCTGATCGATACTCGGTAACATGTAGAACGACCCACTTCCAGGACAATAATGCAGCTGCAGTCCTGCACAATTCGTTCATAGCGAAATTCGAAGTGTAAACAATGACAACATGTGTACGTAGCGTATCATGGATTCTGGCGATGCAGAAACACGACGAATGCATCACAATGAATGTACAAACTGAAAAGTGTATTGATTGAGAAACAAGCATGTCATAAAATTAACCGCCTTGATGTTAATGATGGGTCGTTTTTTTGGGTACCACTGCCATCTCTTGTACAGATTATCTTTGCAAAATTCAATTTGCCATTACCATCATTTTTTTATATTAATTTAAAATTATTGGAGCGCATTGCTTTTTTCGACTATTTTGTGGGCATAAACAAAAAAACTTATCAATCAATACAACCAATAGCCGTGGCTACGTCTGTCCATCCTTATGTTTGGATTTGCCAGTTTGAATTCCTTCTCAAATATTCAAGCGTTGATTTGTTGGATAGGGTCACGTGCCGATGCGGCAACCATGGCAACCGTGGAACGTGAGATTCTATATTGAGTTTTTCAAGATGGCTTAAAATGCCAAATATTCACCAACTTACACTTGTACTCAATGCATCTCAAGAATAGACGACCATTAGCAGGTAATTTTTAAATCGGCAGTTCAAATATAATTCAGGGATGACCAATTATTGCATATGGATCTGTCGGCTATGGTATTTTATGAAAATCAAGCTGCAAGCTTAATTTTACTGTGAATTCAGAACTGTTTTCAGCGATTTTGCAACTAACAAAATAGCGTTGAAATGCGTTGTTAGCATGCCTTTTTTGCATTTAAAATGCCTTCAAAATTTCAGTCTGTCAAATTTATGGGTCTAACTCAATTCCGTGTTTAAAAACGACAACATTTTGCTGATGGACGACGTGCATGGCGAGTAAGTTACATTATAAAAGGACTTCATATAAGCTGAAATAAGCCTCGCACGTTTTTATTAGTGAGTTTATTTATTAACTTACACACATGTTCGAGGCATGCGGCTTTCATACCTGCAATGATAGTCGCTTTTAAATTAAAATGCCAGACAGTGCTCATTGTGTGCAAATGCTGGCATGCCTGGTGCTGCAAGGCCACCAAGAGGGAATATTTCAATTGGCTCATGTATTAAAAATTCAAATTTGCAACACGGAAGAGGGACTTTCTTGTACAGTATGTCTGCTGGCGATTCCCCCCTGAAAAGCCATTCGGAATTTACTGCCCACATACATGTACATGTACATTTACCCGTCTACTGTTCGTCGTGTTTATATTTCATTCACGTGTCGGAATGTACCTTTTCCGACAAAATAATAGGGTCGCCCAGAAAATACGCCTAGAGCCAGGCAAACTGGGCGGGAAATTTCAGTCTGGCCACAAAACCTACATGTAAACAAGCCAGAAGCCACCCCACAAACACGCAATGACAAGTCAACAAGTCTGAAAATGAATCCAAATGTAAAATTAACCATTGTCACGAATATTTGCTACTAGATGGCGCCATGGTGCTTACAGTATGTCACTTGCTAATGCACAAATGCAGGGCTTCGATTGTTGACTGTTGGGAAACTATTCACTTCCCTGTGAATCAGTTGCACGCATTAGATAAACATGGGATGGTCCCATTAACTCATTCGGGAATTCCAGTTTCCACATGAGGAGCAATAGAGCATTTGATAGTTTTTGTTAACTGGCAGGTTTTTCTACCTAGAAATTAACGCTGTAACCGGCACAGGGATTTCTTGCACATGCTAAATTGGGCAACTTAATATGTAGCCCCAAATTCAGACTTCATGCACTAATCTCAGTTATCTCAATATTACTTAGCAAGGTACTTTAATTACATGTAGCAAGGCGTGCAAATACATTATGTAATGACGTTTCCAATCAAGAACTACTGTAAATTGAAAATACAGACCTTGTTTTCTGCTTGGAGGGATTGTAAGCCACACCGTTCTGGTTTGTTATCACTGCACAAAAGTGCTTGGTCCAAAATGTGCAATAGATGCCAACTCGATGACGTCGTTTCGCATCACTACTCTCTTTGATTGCATCACTACACCGCTGATCATTGCATTTGCATGTGACTCGACTTTCCAAACAACAATTGAAGTGCGCAGTTAATGCTGGCAAAAAAGCTGTTGGCAGCAAATTTTCGAGATTAATGTGGCGATGAGTGAGTGCAGCTGTGCTGCTGTTAAGATAATATTTGAAGCCAATGCAGTTTTCCCTATGTCAGCCTACATCCTTGTCTGAAAAGGTTAATGTGAACTCTTGCGCAGACGTGACAGCAATAACGTAGACTACATAATGCATGGCAAACAACTCATGCTTGAACAAAGATACTCGAGAGCTCAAATAGAAATTCCTATAAGTTCACCAGAGTTCATCCATGGGTTACCCTCACGGTAGCTGTACCCTCCCCTTTTGTGCTGCTGTGCTGTGGCAGATACACTAACTCAGACGTAAACAAATTCACTCGAATTAAATTAAATTGCGATATCGCAACCTCGGTGCAGGTGCCAGACTTTGGGAATCACTTTATCGAGTGCTTTTCTAAATGATTGCAGATGTGCAACTGCAACATAACATGCAAATGTAAGCGTGACCTGAATTGCAAATGCCAGATACCGATTGTGATACGAGGCCGTGACCCAACTGGGCTTTCATATGTTTGCTGCTTAGTGCTTTTACAACATCAAGAAGTGTGAGCAATGATAATTTAACTTCTATAATTTTTTTGGATTTATTTCAAGGCGTTTCCGTTGGGATTGCATGTGCAAGAACAGAGGTGACATGACCAACTAGGAAGACACTTTGAAAAAACTGATGGATTATATTTTGTAAAAAATCTGGCTTGCTTACAGTAGTGATAAAACATGGTATCAAACCGTGTAATTGAGAATTCAATCAGACTTCCGCACATATGATATGCAGTTATAGCATTATAGCCTATTTAAATTAATATGACTTTAAATGCTGCGCCAGACTAACATGATGTTGTCGATGATATGCTGTTTACTTTTGCACAACTGACAGCCAACAGTATAAATATTTTGCTCAACACTGGCATAAAGTTTGCGAGCTATAGTTGGCATCAGATTAAGAATGCTCAATTTCACTCTGCCCTCTGTCGGCATTATAGAGCCGATTTACTACTTGACTACTGCCGCATGAGTATATAGTACCCAAGTGTACCTTCTAAAAATTGGCTAGGATTTTTCATCTTATGAAATGGTCTTATTAACTGTAAATCAGACTGTAAATATTGAGTGTTTTATGTCATAAATTGTACAAAATTGGCAAAATTAAAAATAGCACATGCCACAATTCCAATTCGGGCGCGTGCTAACATGGTTTTCATTAGAAAATATAGTAGACGTATTAATACATTTAGATTTCTGTGTCATTAAAGTGATTAGGTTCAAAACGTCCATCAGAAGGCAGAGTGAAATGGAAAAATCATAAAACTATACTATAGTTGGATTTTTTTATTCGTGAAACATCTTGCACTTGAAGCCACTTTTTTCTCAGACAAATTTGATCAAGATAATGTACAGTATGTGTAGACAGAAAAGGCAAAGTCTACACTCGTTTTTGTGTAATTCTGGCATGGTTACCCCTTGCCTTAAAATACACGTTCCACCAACATCAATTATTCAGTTACGAGTATTCTAAAAATAATCAGTTGGAAGAAAGTCTGGTCCTTCAAAGCTGGCGACATTACATCTTGTTACACTGCAAATTTGTCCAGAAAACGTGCAAATTTTGTGTTCATTTCAAACTGGTTGTAGAACTGTTCTAATTAGGGCGCGTTTACACTATACTTGCATAACAAAAACGTGTTATAATCCAAAGTTGTACACCTTATTTGAAAATGAGTAGTATTGATGACACACGTAATCGAGTGGGTGCTGCTGTATATAACTAATCGTACAATACGTTAAAACTAATTTGTTGTATAACAATGTTTCGTGATATACGCACCTTACAATAATAAAAATTAATTTCATATTTTTCTCATTGTAAAAATATGTTACAAATGACCTAGAAACACTATTAGCAAATTAATTTTTCATGCGAGCGAAAATCACGTCTGCAAACAATGGAAAAATGCCGGGGTCGTCGGCGCCAAATTTCAATTTAAAAAAAAAAATAGTTTAATGGCATAAATTGAAGGTGACATTCTGGACACCCTGTACTCACTTTAATGGCACTTTTGAGCTTTGACAACACCAGGCTTTGGGCGTCACCTGGTGGGGTTATGCAAAACGCCACGGGCCATAGCTGCGCCCGGAAAGCTGACAGATTGCAAGTGCTGTTGCATGGAATCCGCAAGATTCACGCAATTTCTCACCATATTTCAGAAGAAAAAAAATCGGTAGGCGGCGTTACGGTTTTATTGGACACTCTGCAGAGGTCACCTTGCGGTGTTTCTCGAATCTCGATATTCCTATAATTTCATTTGTGTTGCCGACGATTTTTGCACGGTGAAACAGGAATCCGTCCTACGCTTCAATCAAAATTAAGTTGCTACAAGGAAAGGTAAGGTGGTTTGCTTGGCTTTCTTTATTTGAATTTCAGAATTGCATAACACTTTACTGTTTACTTATCATAAACGTGTTGGGCGCATGCAGTATACATTTTGTTACGTGTTGACATTGACTTTGAACAGAGGTCAGCGTTACCGGGACAGAATGAAATGAATATTAATTTAGTTTATTGCCGAATGATAGACCTATTTGTAATTGTTTTACCTTTATTGATAGGCGATTTTCTGACAATGTCAGTAGCATATGCACGATAAGGGAGAATAAATTAAATTGTCATAATTTGCATAATGCAAATTATGATGGCAATGTAATGGTCATTAATAATTGTGGCTCTTGTTTGCATAACATGCATTTTAAAATGATGCAAAATAAAAAAATAATTTTGGGTGATAGGTCGTATGTTAGCTGTGCGAAAATGTACACCTGTAAGAACTGTATGCCTAGGGTCTTATCTGAAATTGAATATATATGGTAAAAATAAAACAATTTCAAATAGGTCTATCATTCGGCAATAAATTAAATTAATATTCATTTCATTCTGTCCCGGTAACGCTGACCTCTGTTCAATGTCAATGTCAACACGTAACAAAATGTGTATATATATATATATATATATATTTATATTATTATATCTATTATATTTTATTTTATATATTACTGTGAATATATTGGTGTGTAGATGAACAAAACTTACTGCAGGTTATTATATAGTACCTTATGTACCCTTGGGATCCTGTGAACTGTCGGGCCAATCAACTTTACGAAAACCTTACAATGTTAATTGTTTGATTTATAAATTCATAAATTGGATACGGACCTATGTTTAATTTTGCAATGTGAGACCTCTGCTAGGGTACGTATTTCGTTACGTGTATTGTGAATATGTCGGTATGTAGTTATTTTAACAAGCTTTCTCGGTTGGACCAGTAGCGAGTTTTTATCGTACTTATAAATGTTGATAAATTTCGAATGTGTCCCAATTGTTAGACATTTCATCCAGCAAACATGAAATTGTAGGCTACGATACCGTACCTCGAATGATTCCTCAAACTGAACAATTTATTTTCTTTAGCAATGGCCAATTTAAAGGAAAAAATCTTATCCTCAGTGGAGCCTGCAGTGACAGCTTCCAGTTCCAAAGTCACTGTAGTGGGTGTTGGCCAAGTTGGAATGGCCTGTGCATTTTCAGTCCTTACGCAGGTGATAGTACAGCTGTAGTGAAATGATCGTTGAATTTAATTTCGAAAGCTCAAAGGGTAATAGCAATTTTGTGATTTTATTTTAGGGAATTGCAAATGAGTTGGCACTAGTTGATGTTGTAGCCGATAAGCTGAAGGGAGAAATGATGGATCTCCAACATGGATTGCCGTTTCTGAGAAACGTTAAAGTTCAAGCTGGAACTGGTATGGATAATGGAACGACTTTAAAATCTCGTCTCATGCTGAGATTACCTTTGATAACATTCATCATTGTCTGGCTTTTAGATTATAGCATCACTGCTGGATCCAAGGTGTGCATCGTAACAGCAGGAGTGCGACAGCAAGAAGGCGAAAGTCGTCTGAATTTAGTACAACGAAATGTCGGCATATTCAAATGTAGGTCTATAATGTTGTGTGATCTAATAATTCTAGCATAAACTAATTACAATATCATGTAACTACTTACAGCTATTATTCCAAAACTCGTGGAGCATAGCCCAAATACAATTTTGCTGGTGGTTTCTAATCCTGGTAAGTTTTGCCCAATCGAGGATAAGCTAAACTAACAGCCTAACGTATTTACATAAAAGTGAACTAATTGCATAACGTGCAAGATCATTGCTTCTGTTAGCATTCACCGTATGTTTATTTTCATACTGGAAATGTTTGGGTTTTCAGTTGATCTTATGACCTTTGTAACTTGGAAGTTGAGTGGGCTTCCCAAGCATCATGTGATTGGCAGTGGCACCAACCTGGATTCGGCTCGGTTCAGATTTCTGTTAAGTGAGCGTCTCAACATTGCGCCATCTAGTTGCCATGGATGGATTATTGGGGAGCATGGCGATTCTAGTGGTACTTGCAATTTCTCAAACTAATGAAATTTGCCACAATCGCTGCAGCATTTATGACTGCGGTGTTACTTTCCCAGTACCTGTGTGGAGTGGAGTTAACATTGCTGGAGTAAGATTAAGTGATATTAACCCTAAAGTGGGTACTCCTGATGACGATGAAAAATGGACTGATATCCATAAACAGGTGGTCGACAGGTAAGATTTTAGTACATTTTTTATTTTCATAATTGTAGTTTTAGTACATTTTTGTTGTTTTGTCATTTTTGAATTTTTAGATTAATAGTTGTTTTGACAGGCAGAAACCTCAAAATATTTAATGTAGTTGAATGCTTATCTTCAACTTTTTTTTGGTATCTCTCAGTGCTTATGAAATTATCAAACTGAAGGGTTACACATCGTGGGCCATTGGGCTAAGCTGTGCTACCCTTTGCCGTGCCATAATGACAAATCAGAGGAGTGTGTTTGCACTTTCTACTTACGTTACGGTTGGTGCTCTTTTCTTGTGTTGCCAGTTACATTCCTGTAATGTTCAGTCAATAATTTCTGCATACTTTGTCTTCAGGGCATTCATGGCATTGAGCAAGACGTGTTTATGAGCGTCCCTTGTGTTCTGGGCACTAATGGCATTACTGACATTGTTAAGCAAACTCTGAATCCCGAGGAGATTGGAAAATTGAAGAAGAGTGCGCAAACTCTCCATGAAGTGCAATCTGGCATTGTTATTTAATCATATATGTAAGCTTTTGCTAATTAATTAGCTGAAACAACTGTCTGGCGTTCTCATAGCCTTTTTCTTAAATGTACTTCAATGTTATTTGCTTTGAAATGATATCCAGGCAAGTCATTAAAGGGTATTACATGTAGTGCCAAATATCGTGTTTAAAACTTCTGTATTGAACTGGGCAATTAATGCATCAGATGGTTTAGAGCTCTTTAATTTGTATTGAGAGGGATGAGTCCAATTTATTGTAAAATTATAACTAATTTTTACAACAAAAATCAATCAAATCAATCAATCAGGTTTACCAGTTATTATCAATATAAATGATATTGGTTTGAAAGCTTATTTACCACTTGTTTGGAACAATTGCTCACTGCCATTTCATTATGTAATGTAAAAGTGTGGTTAAACTTCTGTTGTTTCTGCTAATTTAGAAGTATGTTTTATGACTTCTAGTCATGTGTTGTTATCAATGTTCATGTTCTGCATTGTGATACTTTCCTATTGCACACTGCAAATCCTATGCATCGTTTTTCTCCAGGACTTTTTCTAAATTTGCTTTCAAGTCCCTTTGATAAAGTAGTTATGTGTTCAGCTGATATTGCAAATGTAATAAAATGGCAATCTCAAGTAATACTAATGTGTAATTCTTGTCAAATGTGCAGTATTGGTAAAATGGTGCTTTTTTCTAGTAGATCTTAAAAATGAGTTTAACATTGAAATCTTAAATGATATGAAATGGGGTAGCTAGTGCATAGGATATCTGATGACAGCAAGTGGTAAAAAATTCATCACATTTTATTTGCATATAAATATATAAAAACAATAAATAATTGCTGGTCATGAGTAAAATAATTACAATCTTTCCCAAATACTAGAAACTGCAAAGGCCTAGATTAGGGGGTGTCATAACTTCTAACTTGAGCAGCATCTGGAGGTTGAACCTGATTGAGAACTGTCTTACGGTTTTGGTGCAAGATGTTCTGTGTGCATTTTGAAGTTATCTTTAGGCTCACTGTGAAATTGTCACTTAATTTTTTCCCCAGAAGCTAGTTAAATTGTATTTTCAGCAATCCAATCTAGATAGGCAGTCACTCGTGTGTAAAGCCCTGGAATCCCTGCACCACACTCGTAACCCGCAGAGACAATGCCGATTTGAATCCAATTTGTTGCCTCTGTTTGGAATACCAACGGTCCACCAGAATCGCCCTAGAAAAGGTGAAGCAAATTTCAATGAGTGAGTATGCAAATTATTTGCAAAAACTACATGAAGTTTTTGATAATTTTACAGATTGAATTTCCAGGGTTTATGGGTTTACTTGTATTTCTAAGCATTTCTGAAAATGGTGACAACACCAATTTCATGCCACTAGATAATTATTTCAGCTAACTTTTACAGGTAAGATGCCATAACTTATTTTCATTAGGTGGTGGTGGAAAATCTTAACTAATTTGTTGGAATGTAAAGTTAGATTCATTAAGCTTTTAATTACTGAATATTTGGTCTAATCATCTTAGGAAAAACCCATAATTCATCTTATACATGGTGTATTGTTGTGTTTTCCTAAGACGCCAATTGTGCACCAATTATAATAATAAAATGCTAAAACGAAAAATGGCATTTAATTTCCAGAGATTTAGAAGTGAACTTACTTGGCACGAATCTTTCTTTTCGTTTTCAATCCCAGCACACATTATAGAGTCGATTATTCCTTTAGGCAAGTTCATCTTTGATCCATGCAGGCTTTCATACTTTTTATGGCACTTGTCATTAGTTATGACTGGAAGTTCTAGTTCCTGAAGCGTGTCTGCCCGATTTCCCCCTAAAAACAAAACGTCATTAAATAAAAATGACCCATGAGTGCAATGTCATTCAAATGTCATACGGCAACTTACCAAATTCCAAATGCCCCCAACCTGTGACGACTGCTGTCTTGCTAACGAAATTTTCAGATTCATGTCCTTTTGGCAGGCACACTAGCTGAATCATATTGGTCAATTCTGCTTTCGATTCGAGTTGCAAAATGGCGATATCATTGTACAGAGATGGATAGCGGAAGTCGCTATGGGTGATAATTTTCTTTACTTTGATCTCGATTGGCCTGTTTTTGCCCCTAGATTCTGCCAGGTTATGCTCTCCAAGGCGAACAATCAGTTTAGAGTTGGACCTAAAATAGGTTGCCAAAGGGCTTTGGTTAAAATATTTCTTTTTAAATTGATTTATGGAGTAAGGCAAAGCTAACCTTCCGAGAAAGCAATGAGCTGCTGTCAAAACGGTTTGTTCGCTAATCAATGACGCACCACATATAGGCACTTTTCGTTCAGTATCTTCCTCTAGAAAAATCAAAGCCTGAAAAACATTGGAAATGCTATTTAAAAATTTATTTAGATGGTTTAAGGAAAATAATGATCGACAACCTCCAAATGATCAAATATTTAATAGCAATTTTTGTCAAAGTATTTCGTATGCATATTACGTACTTTCTTGTACAGTCTTTCAATAAATATACGAAATACCTTTAATGGCAAGTTCTTAGATTATTTATGGAAATGTAATGAAATGAATTTACCATCCATGGCCATTTTCCAAGAGTTGAATCTTTGCCTCCAACAACAAACGCATCCACTGTCGATTTGTTGTCCATATCCTCAAATGGGGCTTGCCTCTTTTTTATTAATGAGGCTGAGGGTGACTGTGACAGACCACATGCTGGAAATATTAGAAAATTATTAGAATCCACCTAATTTTTGGGAATTTTCCTAAAAATTTCCCCACTTCTCATGAAATTATTTATCTACGCTATTAAAAATATAAACAATCAGATTTTCGTTGGGTTGGATAAATGTAGGCATCTTGCTACCACGGATTTCATTACAAGACATCAACTATGGCACATGTTAAATTTCTTTTTAATAATCGGCTGACGTCAGAAAATTAGCACTTCCATTCTCACCACACTTGAAAATTTAAGTGTGAACTGAGTTCATGCAATTACAGGGTTTAATGGCGCTGAAATTTCTACAATTACTACTCATAATTGCAGAGGTTGGCAATAAAAATAATTGCCTTTTGTAGCTGCTTGCCCAAACACTATTTGTCCCATGTCTATACGAGTGTAGCAACTTGTACAATATAAGCACTACTTTGGGATTTTTTTTTGGCAAATGTATTATTAGAAAACAATGCCTAGTATGTAGATATTATCTACTGAACTTGTATATTTATCCATTTCTACATATAGGCCATGTTTACTCCAGAGCAGACAGTCTTCCTAGCTGATCCATGATAAATCAAAACCACCTGCTGCATTTTCTGGACCGTTCAAAAAGGAACAACTGGGTTCCACCTGAATCGACATAATAACGGCGGGCCTACACACTAGCATTTAGTACACTGACGCCACTGACACTTGCCCGATATAATTTGCTTGTCCCGATTTACGAAAGTCCTATATCAACATGTTTTACTCATCAAGTGCACTGTATTTTGAAAACTACTGTCGACACTTGCTAGCCAGGGGGTAAAATTCCTGTATGAATAAACTACAACATTTTCTTTGGCCCTATGGGAGACTGCAGAATGTTGTAAAAATGTATGTCTTCATTCCTTACTTAAAGCTTTTGTGTTTCCCTTTGTCTCTGGATCTTCTACTGCAATTGGGCAGCAAATCACAGGGCCAATAGTCTCCCATCGACACACTGTGGGCCGACCCTGAAACCTCTTGCTTTTAAGCAAGCATTTCTGGAACGGTAAACATTCTCCCCCAGTTCCGGTTGACGTCATGCAAGTTTCTCTACCTGTAATAAAATGCAAAAACTTTAAAATAATTCGAATTTCGGTATATTTTCCACAAACAATTGAATTCCCCAAATCCCTAAGTCATGTTAATATTTCAGCAACTTGAACTATTCGAAAGATCATGACCACAAACAACTTTATTCCCAATGTCCCATGGATTTCAGAATTGTTAACATTGTCAACTTTTCGAAAGATCATGACAGCATAACTTTGTTCTCAGCCTCCTATGGATTTTAGAACTGTTAACATTGTCAACATTCCGAAAAAACATAACTACAAAACAGTTGAAAGCTTCAAATGCCTTTCTGTAATCAATGTTGATTATTTATTTTTCGATGTTTGAAGCTTGAATTGAAGGTCAATGTTTTATAATTAGTAATGCAATTTAGTAATGCAATTTAGTAATGCAAACTTAAATCTAAGTTGTCAATTTACTAAAAAGGCAAGTAGCAATTTCCAGAAGTTCCAGTACTCATTAAGATGCATGTAGCCAGTCGTTAATTTTATGACTACATGTACTGTATATGCTAAGTTTAATGGCTTCTGGGAATTTGCGTGCATATTTCCTCATTTGTCCATTGCACCAATCTCGGTTCAATGCGCAACCAATATTAAATATGAATTTTCGATTATCATAGACGAGTCGATTATTACACAGGTGCCGATATACAAATCTTGCGCCATTCTGATATTTAGATTCTCGTTACTAGCATGACGTCACATTTTTTAAAAAAATGTCTATACATGTACGTCAATTCAGAAATCACAATATTGGAAATAAACTAGAGAATGATGCAACCCTGGATTTAAAGCGATACAAAAATAAATCTTGAAAGGTGTCTTTTTGAAATCCTATGCTGATAATTAATGTTACTTGATAATATTGAAATTATCCTACCTTTAGCTTGTCTTTTTTGTCGAGCATCCACATTTGGATATCCAAAAACCGATGTAGACACACATAGAGTCAGCAAGATGTAAATCACACATATAGCCATTGCAATGATAGTCTAAAACAAAATCCAGAAGACGAATCTTAGGTCTTGTCCTTCTTACAACACAACACAACTAAGCTGGAAACTAGGATGGGAGTTGCTTACATAGGTTTCAAGAGCACGGTCTTGTAAAATGTTGGGGGAATTTTGTGCTTAGGGCATTCCTGACGTCTTATTATTTCCCTAAACTTGCGTCATTATGCAGGGAAAATCCTAGTACTTACAACGTTGGAAAGTATGTGTTATCCAGGGCAGTGGCAAATCATGAGTGAACCTGAATTGAGCATGTCAGACAGGTTAGGGGGTGACTGAAAATCCGGATCGCATTAGGGGTTTGGCTGTCCTGCCCAGGAGGTAAAATTTGCCAATTCTGGCCACTGACAGGGGGGTTGTTGCTCTCATAATTCAATCCTCTATCCTCACAACGTCATTATGCTCAGCAGCTCTTAGAAATCGGGTTTCCCCAAATTTCTCTAACCTTTGAGGGAAGTTTTTTTAGGAAATGAGCTTGAATTCATTCTGTGTGCGTTCACATGAAAGTTCAGTTATTAATAGGAATTTTATTCGAAAGGTTCATTACACTGTGCTCACGTGCAGTTGAAATGAAGGGAAGTCACCTTTTAAACTTCATAGTCGCTATATTAATTTTTCAGGCTATTATTACTGATTTGTTCTAGCTTGTCGAAATTCGACACCGCTTTCATTTCATTCGTTGAAAATATTTGAGGTAATTTCAGCGGATTTCCCCTTGTTTTTCTGTTATAATTTAACTAAAATCATCGAATTTGTTAATTTAATAGTTTTTGAACATTATACATGTACATGTATGTTAACCAAGAACTTATGAGAACTTTTTGTTCACTTTTAAGTAGCCTATACAATTGTTCTAAAGTAACGCTTACACCATTATATAACAAAACGTTTTATAGAAATCTGAAGATATAATTTTTAAAAAATGAGATGAAATGTGCAATAATCACCAGATTTTGTAGTGAAACGTCCCACAAACTTCTGGTCCACTACTCGGAAGTATAACAGCTGACACAATAATATTTCGCGAGTTATACCGGATCTGAAGAAGTAAGAGGCCCGCACTGGGAGGCACCTACATGTAACCTTGACCTTTCTGGGATTATGGCAGAACTGTCAGAATAAATGAATAATTGTGCAGCTTGCAGCATCTTTGGTAGTAAACGTTTGAATGTATTGTTCAATTGTGATTTTTTTTATCATATCATGATCGGGCACCTGTTGGTACATGTACAGCATATCGCATTTATAAATATCAAGAATTTGCAGACAATTCCATTGTTTTATCAGGTTATTAAACATTGAAATATTTCCTTTGCTTTGCGAGAGTAGAAGGGTTTCAAAGAATTATTATTGAATTTTCAAGGAATTGACTATGGAAGCGTTTAAGAAATTGTTTCTTTGATTTTGACACGTTTTTACAACTTGGCTGTTGAAATCTTGCGTTATCGTTGTTGAAACCGGTTTCAACCACTACTTAATCATAAAATAGCGGCTGATGCCGTCTATAATTAAAAATTGAGTTACGTTTTCGTGAAGTGCACTGAAAACCATCCATGCACAATACATGTGCATGCACATGTATTTGTCATTGAATTGGAGTCCAAGGTGAAGTTTTGCATGCCACGTCCTTTGTCGCATTTTCATACTTCATTTCAATTACAAATCGAGGTCTTTGTTTGCGCTAATTGCATGTGATTTTATCATTTCAAATTTAACACTTGTGTCCATATGCTGGGATGTGGAGATGGGCGTAATTTTCCCTCATATCAAACGCTGATTTTGTAAAAGATTTATAGGATTTAGTGGAGGTAATGCCAGTTTTTATTACCAATTATTTTTATACGAATTTGTGTTTGGGCACGCACTACAAATAACTTACTGTAGGTATACATTTACATGTACCAGGTTATACTGTACAGATTAAAGTGTGTAACTGTGTATGCACTAGCACATTATAACGCTAAATATGGCACTTAAAAACTGATTTAAAACAATGCCCAGACCCAATGCAACATTTTAAAATAACAATACATTGGGCATTTACATGTAAAATGTGGCAATAATTAGTTTAGCTAGCGGAATCTAATTTACCACAAATTAATTGGAAAGTCAGTGGAAGTCAGTATTTGAAATTAAGCTTCTAGAAAGGATGAGGATTTCGTTTGTCTCCTACATGTACACTGTACATGTATTTATACGGAACGTACATGTAATGGTATTAATATGTTAACAGCAACCTGTTAAATTTCCATCATACATGCAGTGATAAATTTGAACTTCAATTTGTGAACATGAAGGAAAATGAGAGATGATTTGTGATGGAATTTAGATGCAGTGTATTCAGAAAACTTTGCAGACCGCTTTTAAAATACATGTAGGCCGACAATGTATACATGAAATTCGCCTTTTTCCTATTTTATGAAATGAAATGAAAATCAACTTACCTGTTTTTCCAAATAGGCTTTCTATGCAAATCGTATTTTTTCTATTTGGGGCAAATCTAATGTAATGAAACTTCTTCAGTGGCTGGTGTTCAATATGCTTCTGCCCATTTCGAACATCTGACCCACATTTTAATTTAAGGTATTCACCAGCAACCTTATTGCTCAAATCGTGACGTGGTTTCTTGTTTAACGATGAGTTTTTCTTCGAAATTGAGGCATTAGTAATACACATATACGAGGTAACGTTAGGGTTTTCTGGATTGGCTACAGATTTCTTTGTTTACGACGTTGCAAAACTCCCCCAGAAAATAAATTTTCGCTATAAAAATGCCAAACAATTGTTTTCGTATTCACGCCCTCCTGCGTATTACAAAATCTGATATATCAAAGCTGCGCCTCAGGTAACTAAAAAAAATTACCATCTGCTCTGATGCAGGTTCATTCTTCAGAATCCAGAATGTTGATGCTAAGAATTCATGTTGCTAAAGACATTTACGAATAAAACCTCGACCTAATTAATATTGCTTTAATGAATCAACCTAATTTTCAGAAAATCAATGAGTTACGTGCTATTTTAATCTGCACCTGTTTGGTCATTGCCTAATAAGGGGATTGCACACTGCAAAACCCCTTTCATTGTGTTTTGGCAGGACTAATCTGGATTGCATTCAAGTCCCTTTGTTAAAGAAGTGGTTATTTGCTCAGTTGATGTTGCATGAAATGAAATGTAATGCTATAAATTTTGTTTAAAAATTGATTCATTTGCGAAATGGCATCAAGGTTGGGAACTCACCTGAAAATGTAAGGCACCTCACATTTAAAAATCACATTTTTAGGCATTTTTGGGTTAATTTTTCAATTTTTTTGATCCTTTATTTATTTTCCCAAAACCTGCAGGATTAAATTGTATTTTCAGCAATCCAATCTAGATGGGAAGTCACTCTGGTGTAAAGGCCTGGAATCCCTGCACCACATTCGAAACCTGCAGAGACAATCCCGATTTGAATCCAGTTTCCTGTGTCAGCTTCAACCACCAACGGTCCACCAGAATCTCCCTAAAGAATGTATTGAAAATTTCAATGAGAATTATGCAAATAATATGCGGAAAACTAATTTCTAATCTTTTTAAAGATGCTATTGCCTAGGATTATGGGTTTGACATTTTCAAGTCAGTTTTTCAAAGTAATCAATTTCCTACCAAGACTTCCAACCGGAAATGAGAATATAAAAACGTCATTCGTCAGTGGATACACAGTCCATTTTAGTGAAAATTACTCATCAGTTACGGGTAAGTTGCAACGAGTTGCATGTGTAGTTTTAATTATGGCGGTGGTGGAATGATTCTTCGTGCATTTCATTACTGGTAAAATCGACGTAAGCTGATTATTTAAGCTGAAGATGGTAAAAGTGAACTTACTTGACAGGCATCTTTCTTTTCATTATCAACCCCCGCACACATTATAGAGTCGATTATTCCACGAGGCAAATTCGTTGTTGAGCCAAGCAAGCTTTCGTACTTTTTCTGGCATTGGTCATTTGTTATGACTGGAAGTTCTAATTCCTGAAGAGTGTGTGCCCCAATACCTCCTATAAACAAATAATTATTCCACGTTTAATTAAAAAGGGTCCAAGAATGCTGAATGCACTTTTTTTTAACTATTTACTGAATCTTACCAAATTCCAAATGCCCCCAACCAGTGACGACTGCAGTCTGGCTAACGAAAGTTTCAGATTCGTGACCTTTTGGCATGCAAACGAGCCGAATCATATCGGTCAATTCTACTTTTGATTCGAGGTGCAAAATGGCGATGTCATTGTACAGAGAAGGATAGCGGAAGTTGCTATGTGTGACAATTTTCGTTACTTTGATCTCAATTGGCTGATCTTGTCCACCAGATTCTGCCAAGTTGTGCTCACCAAGGCGAATTATGAGTTTTGAGTTGGGCCTAAAATCGTAGCAAAAATTCAAAATTTGATTAAAAATAAACTATCTTGCTATGGTATGGATTTGTGGAATGTGGATAAAGATATAGCTAACCTTCCAATGAAACAATGGGCTGCAGTTAAAACGGTTTGTAGGCTGATCAATGTCGCACCACATATGGGTATTTTTCGTTCCACGTCTTCTTCCAGAAAAATCAAAGCCTGGAAGTTTTTTAGAAATATTACTTTACAAATTACACACCTAATAGATTCACGTATTTCGTTTGTATAGTTGTTAGTCTTTTCTTATCAAAGGAAAATAATCATAAAATAATTCGTTTTAGTCTATCCTATACTTGTAGCTATACTTGTATGCTAGTAGCGTAGAGTTTTTATAACCTTTATATTAAGAGCCTGTTTATATCATTGAACATGCATTATGAAATGCAGATCGAATGGTTTGAACGCAATTCTAATGCTAAATAAATAAACAAATTACATCAGATTACCTGTTTTATTATCGTTGACAGGTACATAATTTCAAGGAAATGTAAATTTAGATATTTAATTAAAATTATATTCACAATTCTCCACAAAAGGTTGCAGGAATGTGTCGCTAGATGACGACGCTGTTGCATAATACTGATCTGTTACTAAACAAATAATCACATTTGAATTAAACAAAAAAGCACGAGGGAACAGCATCTAGGGACACATTTCTGCAACCATTTTGGAGAATATCATATTTAATTAAATATGTAAATTTACGTTTACTTTGAAATTATGTGCTGGCCAACGATAATGAAACAGGTAATTTATGCAATTTTTTATTTATTTGACATTAAAATTGCGTTCAAAGCTATCGATCTTCATTTCATAATGCATCTCCAATGGCTTCTCCAGAGGCGTGATTAATCTGTCTACTTTCAACTTTTGTGACTTACAGACGTCCTAAAGGACTGAAATTTGGTACACGACTTAAATTTTCGGAACATGTTATTTTATTCAAATTTTACGGATCGATGAATCGCTCCTTTACGAGAAATTTTTAACTTTACAGACTGAAAAATACGTCTATATTGAGGTGTGGCCCGACAAAAACAGACTTCCATGAACATTCGAAACCAATCTTCGAAATGTACGCGCGTCTGGTAATTCGGGCTGTGTGTTGGCCCAGAATGCATTTCGTTATAACAACTGTTCGAAAACAGGTTCTACGTCAAAAACATAAGTTTTTTGACGTCATAAAATGGAGGTTGGTTCAACTGCAACGATTAACACTTCAAAAGATATTTACCATCCATGGCCATTTGGCAATAGGTGCGTCTTGACCTCCAACTACAACCCCAAAGGCCGTAAACGGGTCGCCACATGCTGAAATATTTCAATAGTTTTTTTTAAATCACACCTGATTTTTCAGTATTTTCCTAAAAAATTTGGATTGAATTGAGTTACCAGGATGCTCAATCTGTAATCGTATTTTCTCACTTTTATATTCCAAAATATTCCTTACAAACATACTTAGCGCAGCGCAGATTCTTACGTGATTCAGATTACTCCCTATACGTCACTATGAGAAACTTTGAAGATGTTATGAAATTGCCTTACGTAAAGGTTCTGTCTTTTCCGTTGTTGTTGAAATTGTCTTACGTAAAGGTTCTGTCTTTTCCGTTGTTGTTGAAATTGTCTTACGTAAAGGTTCTGTCTTTTCCGATGTTGTTGAATCTGCCTCTGTGGTAATTGGGCAACAAATCACAGGGCCAAAGGTATCCCATCGACATACTGCAGGTCGGCCATACTTCTTGCATTCGATCGAGCATTTCCGGAACGGTAGACATTCGCCCCTACTTCCGGCTGAAGTTGTGCAACTTTGTATACCTGTAATAAGAAAATGTAAAAAAAAATTAAAACAATGCAAACATCGATATTTTTTCCAAAAACTTGCTTTTGACATGGCCCATGTTTGCAGCCAAGTTTGTAAAGTTTTCAAATGAATATAACCTACAACTTAAATTAACACTTAATGCAAATTAAGATTGTAGAAATTATCCTACCTTTAGCCTGTCTTTTTTGTCGAGCATCCAGATTTGGGTATCCAAAAATCAACGAACACAAGCATAAAGTCAGCAAGAGATAAATCACATATCCCGCCATTTTAAATTAAAATAAATGGTAGAAGAAAACAAAATCTAGCATGCGAATTGTGAGGTATTACTGGTTCTTCTAAAACACAACACAACTAAGCTGGACACCGGGGATGTTTGTACGTCGCTTATATAAGCTGGTTTATCGAACATAAACTTGGAAAATGCATGTTGAATTTTAAACGACATTCCTGTTTCTAGTTGTTTCCCCAAACGGGTTTTCCCCGAATTTCTCCAACCTTTCAGGGAATTTTTTAGGTAGTGAACACTATGAAATACTATGATAAGCGTGTCAGAAAAGCTGTTGAGAATTTTATTGAGAGTCGTTAAACTTTGCCCTTATGAAATATTTTAACTAACTTCTATATTTTTCCAGAACCAGAGGTTTCATAAAGATGTTTAATCATTTTATTGTAAACTCCTTAGCCAAATAGTGGTCAGGTATTTCGCATCGTTGGAAACACTGGATGTTTCCTTACATTATGTTTAATGAGCTGCAATTGAACTTTCATCATAATTGTTTTTACACCAACTTGTTATGCCAACATCCATGGAACTTTATTTTTCAATCAAATTTTGTTTGTCTTCAAACTATTGAAGCCTGCGGAACCCTATCCTTTAAAATCAAACTTTTGCGGAACCCTAGAACCAAAAAAATAAAATAAAAAATAGTACGTAAAGTTAAATTTAGTTTGGTTTTTTTCTAACTTCCCAGTAAAACTTGAACCAAGCTACATTATACATGTATATGCGCAATACTTGTTATTGATTGAAAGCCAAGGTGAAGTTTTGCAAGCGACCTTTGTCGCGTGCCCTAACGATCTTATTTCACTCACAAATTGATACTTTTATTTTGCTAATTGCTTGGGATTAACCTCCAGTGCGTATATTGCGATGCAGTATACTATAGAACACATGTGCTATTGCAAATACAGATGTGCCTTTCCTGGGAGGGGAAGATGGGAAAAAAGTGTTGGAACTTTCCCATAATATCAATTATTTCGTCAAATGGTTTAGATTGGAGTTAGTGGGGTTAATGCAATTTGTTATTATCAATTATTTTTGACGTGTTTGTATTAGGGCCCTACAAATAACTCAGTGGCTCACATGGCAATTTTAAATTGAAAAGTAAATGAAAAATCCCATAATGATATAGACACCCACAATCACATCTATGACCTGAGCTAATTCATGCAATGTCCAATTTCTCCATTTTAAAGGAATGATAAACTCCGTGGTTGAATTTTTGAACAGGAAGGAAAATGAAAGATGATTTACAGTGGAACCTCCAAAGTTGACCACCTCCCCATGTTGACCATCTTCACCTCTGTATGTTGAATGTTGACCACTTGGACTATGACACACAATAGTAATTTACTCTGTATGTTGACCAGCATGGTCTCAACATGTAAACTGTAACTGTCTCTTCAGTACCCCTACTGTTCGTGTAATTGCTGGATACATTTGCAACACATTAGCAATACTGGTACTTTATTGGGAACATTGTAATCTGATTATTCATGAATGATGAATGATTACTGTAAAATGTAAGAACATGCAGTGCATGCAGTTCGCGGAATTAAAATCCTGTGTCAGTACAAGCCTCGTTCCATATGTTGACCAGTTTGCGACAGTCCCTCGGGTGGTCAGCTTACAGAGGTTCTACTGTATGTGGATGTCGTAATATTCGGCGAAGGTTTTTCTTCAGTTATTACAAGATTCTCCCGACATGTTGGAACTTAAAACCTTAAAACAAGACCTTCAACTAATTGCAAATAATTATGAACGACTTTTATTGTTGCATTTTTCCTTTTTATGAAAGGAAATTCATGTACAATGAACTTACCTGTTTTTTAAAAACAGGCCCAATTATGGTGCTGAGCAAAATGTATGCAAATCGTGGTTTAGTTTTTTATGATAAATTCTATTTCAGGTTTCGTGTAAGGCACCTTCTTCGTTGGTTCAATATGCTTTTGCCCATTTTGAACCCTTAGCACGAATTTTAATTTATACGACATGTACATGTAGCAGGTAAAATGTTTTTTTAATTTGACGATGAGCAGTTTCCTCTAAATTTTTTGGAATAACCAAATGCCGTTTGGAATGCCGTCAGGTTTATTCCTTTACGATTTTTATTAACATGTCTCAGAATATTAATTTTCGCTTTCATCAGCCAAATACATGTGGTTGTTTTGATATTCGCATCATCCTGTGGATCTTAAAATACGATAAATCAAAGCATCGATATAGTAACTAAAATAAGTTTACCTTTTGCACTGGTGCAGTCAAAACCAAATATTTTAAAAATTATGCGGAATTTTCATACTTTAATTTTCATACTTAAAATCGTAGCTGTGTGTTGCTAAAGAAATTTTTCGAATAAAACCTCGACCTAGTTAATCCTATGAATCAACATAATTTTCAGAAATTCTATGAGTTACTAACTTGCTTTTTGCCTCTGCAATTAATACCTATAACGCGATACAATTAAATTCTACTAGCATCAATAGAATATATATAGTATTTTTCATTATACGTTTACCAGGAAAGATATTAATTCTGAGAATAACCCTGCTTATATGCTCAACTCCAATTAATTTGGGGAAAAGTGACTATTAAAATCGCATTTAAATACGATGTATCACATTGTTTACTGTTGAAAGTTGATTAATCAGTAATAGTTTTTTATTTTGATTTTGAGATAAATGCATAGACTTGCGAGCGTACATGTACTTAGTTGGAAATCGCTTACAGCTTTACAATTGTAGTGAAAACTTTAGCCTTAATATACATGTACATATGCATACATAACTAGTTTGAAAAATGGTGACGCAATGGCTGCACCTATGCAAATACATTTCTACAGTGCGTACCGAAAATAACTTATATACTGTAACAGTGGAAATATCATTCTGTAGCAAAACTAGTGAAGCTTCACATCCAACAATCATGTTGGTTCTGTGTTACAACCATTGACAATGGCTTAAGTGGCGATAATGGCGGATAGGGCACATATTTCGTAATGTATACGTCATTTTTCGATTTGACCACTTGCTGTCGGCGAATAAACAATCAAAGGGTTAATGAAAGTCTTCAAATTTTATGCACAAACTAGAATTCTTTATCGTGAAATTTAATTGCTAGAAATGGCAACGATCGAAATGAGCAGTTAAAATCACGAAGTTTGAACGAGGGACCTGTGTCAATCCATTACATGTTTTTTGATGAATGAATTGACCTGCAATTGCTTGTATTGGTCACACAATTAATTTCACGGTCGTTTGTTGAGCAAGCATGCTAACGTATATGTGAGTTGAATTGAATTCACCAAAATGCGTACCAATGCAAATTCCTAGGTCAGTGATATTACCTGAAATAATTGTTGTTGTTTTAATATTGTTGTTGGTTGTTTGCTTTAGGGTATTAGATTATCATATTGGAACTACATTTCCAGGAACCTGAAGTTCACTGATGGTTTAATTTAACATTGTGCAACCCCATGTGCACAACCGAGTCAATTTCCAAACCATGCAGACGTACATTATAAAAACTGATCAATTCATCATCAATATGTATATCAAGTGCCTTGTTGCTTCGAAAATTAATTCTATAGGCGAGCATGCCTAGCGTTCATAATCGTTCATCTCAAAATGCAAGCAGACAAGGCTTATAATATTATTCATTATTCCCAGAATGATGCGACATGTTGGCCCAAAAACACTTGTGTCAACTCCTCCAAATCGAACTGAATTGAATTGTTTTCGATGCCAAACGCCATATGGAATACTGGGTCAATATTGGTATAAACAACCAGCTATATATGACAGTCACACTGGAAATGCGCAACAGCCAAATTCTGAAGCATCTTGTTGCCAAGCGTGTCGTTAGAACATATTTTGGTAAGGCTCGCTGTTTAAATATTTCGTGTAAAACAATATTATCAGTAAGTTACTTAATTCTGGGTTCCTATTAGGCTGAAGTATTCGCTTCCAAACATTTCTGAAGTCTGGCAATTAGGTAAGAGCATTTGGTTGTTTAATTTTCCTGAAATATGTTGTTGAATTTGCCAAATTTTTTACATCATTTGGATAATAATGAAGTTTTCTTTTAACCAGAAGTTGCAAGATGGGACTTCTTTTGCTGATTTTGTTGCTATCTGTGCCTCACACATTGGCGGATAAGTAAGTTGACTTTTCAACGAAATGTTTTGGGCTTATCGCTGATTTTGGTAAAATGGGTTTGCAGCATTTTGTTTAAAGTTCAATTTTGATAGTTTCATGTATTTTAGACAATGAATTCCAAAAATGTCTTCAGCACATGTTTTTTTTTGCTTTTACGAGCCAGTTGAAAATGTCTGACTTCAATATTAGTAACATATAATAAAATAGAAATAGGTTTTAATTTCGAACAATGCATTTCTCAGGGTCTTAATTTCAAATTATACGACTACTTTTAAAAATAGTAATTTGTACCAAAATGTGGCCTAACGTATAAAAAATACAAGTATTTACCTAAACACTAAGAACCCTTTGCCTTATAATTATTCACCTGTTGCATGTTAAAAAAATGTTGGTGTTCAGTTGGAAATTCTCACTGAAATTCCAAAAGTTAATTGAAAACAAACAACATTTCGTTACATGCATTAAGTCCTGGGTGAATTGAATTTGTGGAAAAGTATTTTTCCTGAGAACTGGAGTGTAAGGAGTTAGAGCGACGGCCTGGATGGTTCTTTGTGTCCATTAAATCCACATCCGCAATGGGGTAAATGAATTGTTGGCAGATTACCATTAATGAGGGTAATGGAACAAATATATCATGTTATACACTTTGTTAGCCAATCCACCAATATTGGCTTTGGGGAAATTCCCAGCATTTGACCAAACATTAATTCAAGTGCAATTTATTTGATCTACTTGAATAACGTGGCTAATGCAGAGTTAGGAATTATTAATGTACTTTCGTTCTAACCTATTGATTAGCTACCATTGATGAATCAACCTACTTCAATGAATGTTGTGATATTTTGAAACTTATATGAAAATCGACTATACATGTACATGTAAACTAACGTAAATATACATGTATTTTTATTTGTTTAATAGCAGTATCCCATGACCATCATAAACAATTGGGCTGTTTCAGTAATGTTATAAAAACGACTTTTCTGTTGCTTTAAAATTTTACAATTAAATTCGAAATTTGAATGCTGCAAATTAATGAGATTAATGTGCTATCCTTAATGTGCAGCACCACTGCGCACAACCAAGTGCGAGTAGGAAGCCACTATTCAGTGGCCACATCGTTTCATTCCATACGAATGGACTGATATTACTTGTTGTTATTTAGATGATTTTTATAAAACAAGCAAGGATCGGTGGTGTCGTTTTCTAATGTGTTGATTGGTAACCCATTTCTTTTTCCAGAGCCAAGTACACCATAACGGCACCGAATACCATAAAACGAAATTCCGTCTTCCAAATTGCAGTTACTAACCATGGCCCTTGTGACGATAAACCTTTGGTAGTCCACGTTCGGCTCATAGGGGAAGTGTATGCAGGAGATAACATTGCAACACGGACATATAGTGCGAGTGGAGAAATTTCGGTAGCAGAAAGCAACACTAAGTTGCTGATACTAAAGGTACGCATGAAAATCTTCGTAATAACCTTACAATCTGCATAGCCTTAGTTCGATATAATTTTTTTTTACTTTTAGATTGGAAATTGGGAACCAGGCAACTATCGACTTGAGTGCAATGGTAGCGGAGCAGCTACTTTCAGACGAAACATCAATGTGAATTTTAACAACAAACAACTTTCCATCCTTATTCAAACTGACAAAGGCATATACCAACTCGGCCAAATAGGTATTCACCAAATTGATGTTTGATGTCAATCTTATTCTCATTTTCGCCAATGGGATAAAATTTAACAAAAGTTTCTTTTTTAGTGTATTTTCGAATAGTTGTATTTGACTCCAATTTACTGCCCTATAAAAACGGCACCTTGACAGTTTTCATAGTCGTGAGTGAATTAGTTCAGTATTAGCGTTGAGTTTCCAACTTTTTGCTAACTATTCTAAATGTTATGCTCTATTAGGATGCTGATGGTAATAGAATTAAACAATGGGATATCCCTGTGCCAAAAACCGGTAAGTTTTGGAATTTTCGGTAAAATACGTCTTCCATTTGATTACTCTAATTTTCCTTTATGAGATTCAAATGAATATATTTTCTGAAAAATCTTTTTGTGCATTATACGATTTACTACAGTAGATAAACATTTTTATTTTCATTCAAATCTGTAGGAATCTATGAAAATGAATTTCAGTTAAGCGATCAACCTGTGATGGGTCAGTGGCAATTACATGCCCGCATTCAGGTAATTAACCGTGTTTTAATAAATGTGCACTAATTTTTAAAAAATAAATAAGAATTTTGAGAACAAAATCAATTTTAGGACGAGGAAGCTATCAGCTACGTTGAAGTTTCACACTATAGTAAGTTGGTTGACTGATTTCTAAAACTACAAGGATTTTGTTGGTCTTTTTTTGGGTTCGGTATTTTAACTTTACATTTGTTTTTAGTAACGCCAAAGTTTGACGTGGTTGTTACTTCCTCTGCAGTTGTTACACAAGACGATGTTCAGTTTCCCGTAACTTTTACTGCACTGTAAGTAACCGGTTCCTTAGAATTTAGCATTTGCAACAGTTGAATTCTCAAGAATCATTGCTCTCAGTTTCATGAGCAAGTATTAGCAAATAGAGAAAATAATATTTTAGCCATCAGTGTTAACGGTACCAATTTTTGGGTGTGCTTCGGTATATTCCCTGCCCCAGCATAGGCATTAAGAAAGTGGGCTTCTCCTAACGGTTCGTATGCTTGCAGTGATTGCCTGGCGGTTAGGGGCATATGTAACATTGCTAGGTTTGTTTAGGTAGCTTAAACTTAAAAAACGACGAAATAAGTCACACAAAAAATTCCGAGCTAGTTCAGGTGTCATTGATGCACATGTATACTAGACAATTAAATTGAAATATTAATACTTTGTGTACGATTGGAGCAAGGACTGTCCCGAAGTATATCACAATTTTTTACTAGGCATCAATTAGCGTTTCCTACAATATTACAAATTATCATTATCATTATTCAGTTTTACCATTTTGTGGTATATCAAGGAAAATCGCTGTCATTGCTCATAGCTTCTTATGAGCAATTTTTAACCTGAAAATACAGGGTGTCTATAAAGGTTCAACATTAATTGCTTCGTGTGATTCTTCAACTTATTTTTTTGTTTATTGAGTTGGTGGATCACATGAATCAAAGAATGTTTCTGTATTTCAATTAGAAGGCCTGTTAATTTTTCAAGTTTTAATCAACCTTTATAAACACCCTGTACATGTACGTGTTCGATTTTTAATCCAGGTACACCAACGGTGGCAAAGTGTCTGGAACATATGTAGTAAATGTGACGGAGACCTATTGCACATACGCATATGCGTATTGCCGTTCAAGACCAGTCTTACTCTACGGAAAAGTAAATTAAATTTTCGTGATATTGAATTTTTCTAACTTGCACCATATGGTCATATTAAAAACAATCTCCATTTAGTTTAAAGGAACTGCGCAGGTCATAATTCGCATTGGGGATCTTATGCTGGACAAAAGCACTTATTATGGAGGAAGCCTTACCGTCCGGGTCATTGTCACAGAGGATTTAACTGGCATCAAGAGGAACAGTTCGACCACCGTCAACATTTACCAAAATTCTCAACAACTCTCAGTCCAACATGAATCGTTTTTCAAACCCAAAATACCCTTCAGTTTTACAGTAAGTGTATTGGTGCTTATGGCAAACTCAGGAATAGCAGTTTATAACCACCATCATTCAATATGGACATAGGCAACCATCAGCTTGCTTGTTATTGAGATTCTTAAAATGCATTTTTTTCGTTTAAGGTGGCTCTACTCTTTTCAAATGGCGCTCAAGTCTCCAACTCCCCAAAAGGCCAAGTGAACATAACTGTGAATTATGGCGATGGTTTCGATCCTGAAATCCTCTCTGGTACCTTTAAGGCTGATGGAAGTTTATCCAAAACTGTCACTCCTCCTTCTTATGCTGAGTCGTTGAATATCGAGGTTATGTTCGAACAACTTTAGCAAATTAGATATTTTCGAGTACAAAGCTTTGATATAACGATTTTTGATTTTTAGGTGAAGTATAAGGAATTGACTGGCTACGGGGGTGCTTCCTTGTACCCATCTCTCAGCGATAAATACATTTCTATAAGCGTGGTGAACAAAAGTCCAAAAGTAAGTCGAAATTTTGCCTTCTATTACAGCTAACAGCTTTGCTATTAACTATCCGGATTGATTCTTGGAAATTTCGATTTAAGAGCGATATAAATCGATTTTTTCGGATTATTGCATGTACGGTATACATGTATGTACGAAAAAGGATCGATTCCTAGGTTGATCCCTTGAATATCGATCTCTACAGCACAGCGCGTTCTTTAAACTTAAATATTTTTTTTGCTAAAATATTTCACTGACAGATATGATTAGATTGATATTTTGATTGCAATCAGTTATGAGTAAAATTGCGATCTGTGACCTGAAAGATTGCATTTGGTTTGCAATCATTTGCAATCCGTTTTGGGATCCGTTACCTGACAGATGGTATTTGGATTACACAATAATGTTTCAATCATGTTCCAGTCATATTTGAGAAAAACTGTGATTGCATTAGGATTGCAAAATAATATTGCGAGCAGTTTGCAATCACGTTATAATCAGATTAGAGTATTTGAAACGTACGTGTGTGAAATGTACTTGTTTGATGTGCCCAGCATCAGGGTTTGCATTAGCCTCCTAAGGAGGGCAACCACGCATTGGCTCGGTGCTATGTCTGTTTGCTATACGTCAGAGATGAAGGCTAGAAAGTCACACCTCTAGATTTAAATTTTGCTAATAATCATATCTTTTCAGGTTGGAGACACGCTGACAATCAAAGTGATCGCTACATTTAAAATTGACGGTCCATTTTCCTATCAGGTAAAGACTTAATTGCGAACCAGTGATGGAAATGCATCAGGAAGGGCATTTTATGACTGGAAATCTGGTTTGTTTTTTGAAGGTGGTTGGAAGAGGCGCAATTCTTCTCGTCAAAACTGAAATCCTGTCAGCCAATTCGTTCTCATTCAAACTCACTAAGGATATGGCCCCCCACGTGCGCATCGTAGTTTTCTACGTGACTCAATGTGGCGAAATGGTGGGGGACTCCCTAGACGTTTCAGTGGCTGGAATTTTGCAAAACCAAGTATGGAAACATTGCTAGTAGAACACGAGCTATCCCGGCCAAGCAGCGGATTAACTCACGTATTTGCTAAAATAGGTAACTCTGACGTTGAGTAGCAACACAACTGAACCTGGAAAAAATGTTACCCTGTCCATCGCGTGTAAGCCAGACTCAGCAGTTGGACTGTCGGCTGTGGATCAAAGTGTTCTGCTTCTACACTCTGGAAACGATATCACCAAAGAAATGGCAAGTGTAACATCCAAAAACGTTTTACGGGTGTAATTAGCATTGGCGGGGAAATGCTATGTAACGTAATTGATGGGATATTTTAAAGCAGTCGTGTCCCAACCTTGTAATGCTAAGAACCCCTTCCAGAATTTAGACGTGAAGTGTATTCCCAGTGACAGACATCATGGGCTTTTTAAATGTTAGCAATAATCTATTTCTCAAAATATGCATTTTTCCGCAAGTTTTTAAAAAAATATTAATCAAGGGAACGTCGTAAGCGAAATATTTTTTAAAAAAATGACCCGAAATACAGATTGTGGTAAATTTTAAGGTGGTTTCATTAGTTTACCGGTAATCTAATTAACGATGAGAATATTTAGGGACCATTTTTTTCTGGGATAATGGATAACCAATAATGCATTGTGGTGAACTTATCGTTTAAGACATTTTCTAAAATAATAAGAACCTCCGCGAGATTCTTTTGAAAACTAGATCACAATTTCACAACGGGCCGATTATAAATTGAGTGAAATGAACGTCTAAGGCAAAAACTTTGAAAAACACTGTATGGATTTAAGTGAATTTTCTTAATATTA
Organism: Kryphioiulus occultus; assembly: GCA_034687865.1. Lineage (NCBI taxonomy): Eukaryota > Metazoa > Arthropoda > Diplopoda > Julida > Julidae > Kryphioiulus > Kryphioiulus occultus. The sequence goes on along the minus strand of JAQGAF010000078.1, from coordinate 20,479 downwards.
GTTTTTAAAGGTCAACTACGAAGGGGGAAAAGGTTACCCAAAAATGCATTTTAGCGAGTTTGTAATCAAGGAATTCCTGTAAAGATCCATAATGACAAGAGCGACATAATGACTACACCAAAGGGGTGGATTTTAATCCGCATTCTAAAAAATATTTGGTTATATTAAACATTTCATTAGAAAACACCACAGGCGAAATTTTTGAAAAATCAGTAGCAAAAATTATGGAATTTATGAATTCAATGTAGTTTCTAACAAGACGCAATCCATTCAGGAAGGTAGTGCTAATTTTATGGGATGGAAACCGTGGTTTAGGGCATTTACCTTTAGCCACACTTTGAGGAAAGTTCATCACCTTGTTTAGAAATCTTCAAGATTTACACGATGTATTTTTTCTCAACAGATAGTGAACGAAGTGCAACGCTATGACACTTTAGGTTCTTACTATTACTTCGACTCGTATTACGGTGGCAGACTTCGACGTCCCCCTAATGGTGGGTCAACTGCTCAAATTTTTCAGGTGAGTTCAAAGTTAATTAGACTGCTTTTGTCAGATTCTGGCGTGCCTTGGACAATAACACGCAAAATTCATTTTTCTTTTCCAGTTTGCTGGTCTGGAATTGGTGGCCACCAATTGCCTTGTTTTGAAGCAAACTAACTGTCGTGGGCCCATTTACTTTGGAAAAGGGATTTTTGCAGACGGTGGTGGTGGTAGGTTTCAGCCTAAATCAATCTTCAGAACAACCTAAAATTTAACTTTCTTTGAAAAGAATCTAGCTTCCCCTTGATTGCGGACTATTTTATTTAAATAACTGATCATGTATTTCGACATCAGTCCAATGACCGAGTACTTTCAATTTGATCATTCGTATTTTAACAAAATTGTTTCAACGCCAGGGCCAATGGAACTTGAAGGGATATCTGGTGGATCAGGAGGCATGGTCCAGCCTACTCGCACCAGGAAATATTTCCCTGAAACTATTTTGTGGTCGACCAAGCATACAAAGTAAGTTCAGTAAGTCGAGTTCACAAGTTGAAGTTGGTTTCACACGCTTCGTCACGATTTGTGTTGCATTTCAGCAATAATGGAAAGGCTCAGACGATCATTACCGCCCCTGATTCCCTCACCTCATGGTCCATCACCGCTATATCAATGAATTATAAAGATGGTCTAGGCACCTCCGATGCCCCAACTAATGTAAGAAAAATTGTCTGCAAAATAGCACGAAATGAAGATAAGCACTTGCTTCAACGCACGTCTTACTTTATTTCATTAGCTCACAGTTACCATGAAGTTTTTCATCGTTATCAATATGCCGTTGTACGTGATACGCAATGAAGTAGTGACCATCATTATTCTGGTTTTCAACAACCTTCCTCAAGATTTGCCCGAAGTAAGAGCAATGTTTCATACATCCTAAACCCTCCCTCTTCCCGTAAAACCTACATCACAACTGAAATTCATTAAAACTCAGTTAACTCACCATTCATATGTTTACTCTATAGGTAGTTGTGACCTTGAACAAGGCGGATAAACCATCTGCGTATGATTTTCTGGAACCATCAGGGGATGACAACAACGTTTTGACCAAGCGCATCAAGGTGCAGTATTATTCTTTTAGGTGCATTTTAACGTTTCAGCCAACTTTAGAAAAGTGTGATTTCAAAAATACTTTTTCAATTCTGTAAGATTGGGGCTAACAGCGTCGAGTCGGTAAGTTTCAGAGTTCGGCCCAAAGAAGCTGGCTATTCAAATATGAGGGTCAAGGCTGTCTCCCCTCTAGCTGGGGATGAAATTGTCCAACCACTTTTAGTTAAAGTAAGCGATGTTTTGGATATTTCCTCTCAACGCCTTTCTTATTGGGAAAGTCTCTTTAAAATAACTTCTGTTCTATGAATTTCTTGTGGTTGTAGCCTGAAGGCTCCACGATATATATGGTGAATTCCAAATTAGTGGATCTCAGGGAAACGAAAAGTTTTACTGGCACAATTTCGATTTCTATTCCTGCAAATGCTGTGCCTAACTCCCAGTTCATCGAATGTACAGCTATTGGTAATTTTCGATTACTGTGAAAATGTGCTGTGATTGTCTGTCATTGCACAGTTACTGTAATTTCATTAAATTCTTTGCAGGGGATATCATGGCGCCTGTAGTCGCCAACATCAAGAAACTGATACGAATGCCTTCTGGCTGCGGTGAACAAAATTTGCTGAGTTTTTGTCCGGATATTCAAATTCTGGTGTATTTAAAATTCACCGATCAACTTACTCCAGATTTGGAAAAAACATTAGTGTCATTCATGGAAAAAGGTGCGAATATTTTAAAGCGCTTTGAACCGAAAGCGGCGAATTGAATTTAATATACGTTTGTGACGATGAATTTACCATAATATTATGTTTGTGTTTATGGTGGACAAGGTTATCAAAATCAGCTGAACTACAAGCGACAAGATGGGTCGTTCAGTGCCTTTGGGAAAACCGACACTAATGGAAGCACTTGGTAAGTTGTCGATTGTGACATTTTCTTTCCCAAATACCCATTGAGAGCTTTAGAGCAGCGTAAAAGAGGGTTACTGACCGTCTGGAAAACTGGAAAAACTTGGAAAATTTAGGAAAATTGAAATTTGTTGAGTACAGCGATTTTGTTTGATAAGAAGTTGCAGAAAAACTGCATTTGTTCTCAATTTTTTTCTAAAAATGTCGCATACGGCGTTTCCGTTCATCGTTCATGTTTCCTAATATTTTTTATGAAAAATCCACCAACATGTAGGATCTGGTTTTAAAAAACCCATCAAAAAACACCTAAAATCCATTTATTCTGATGATTTTTTTTAATTGTAGGCTAATAACAACTTACCAATTGGTACGCTCTTACTTAACAAATTTTTGTGTGAATCTTTTTTTTAAATTGCTCACAGCGTTTCCGTAATTGTTAAAAATTTTTTATATTTCAAAACAAGAAAATGCCCATAAAAATGCAGTATTGGGATATTTCCAGACATTTAAATTGTCGGAAAATTTTGCAAAAAGTGTCTGGAAAACCTGAAAAAGTCAGGGAAATTTGATTGAAGATTCGGTCGGTCACCCTGGTAAAAATAATTTCCATGCATGAATATTTTAAAGGTTGACTGCCTACACTGTGACATGCTTTCTCGCTGGAGCAGACTACATAACGATTGATCAAAAAGTTATTGATGATGGCAAAAAGTTTTTGGCGTCCAAGCAGGAGAATGATGGACAGTTCAGAGAGGATGGAAGAGTAATTCATAAAGCCATGCAGGTAAAACCTGGAAAAAAATAGTTTGTGTAAAAAGTATTCCAATTAAAATCAGGATCTAATTAGAATTTACTTACACGTAATTAAATCATCCGTTTATTTTGATTAGGGCGGATCTGCGGATGGCTTAGCATACACCGCTTTTATTCTTCGCACCTTCTTTGAAAAAAAGGTATTTATAATTTTTTTTACGTAGATCAAATTAAGTGGTGATGGGACAGTACGTATTAGCATAGAAGTGCAAAATTCCACTCTGTCCTCTAGTGTACGTTTATGAACCTTATCATTGATTTGATATAGCAATGTATTAATATACCTACATTGTATTTGCGCAGCTATGATAGCTCGTGTGTAGATTTGCACGTACCCAATTGGATTTCTGGCACCTTCGTTTTTGAATTGTGAACTTAAATTTGTGTATTTTATAGCAACTCTTATACATGTCATATTTTAGGTACGATTTTTAAATAAGGGGGAAGTTTTACTTAAAACAGTCCATTGTTATACAAAATAAGGCTATTTCATAATATAAAGAATCCTGGTCAATTTTTTAAATGAACTACGTGTATGTAGTAAATCGGCTCTAGATACTGCCGATAGAGGGCTGAGTGAAATTGAGCATTCTTAACCTGATGCGTACTATACATGTAGTAATGCAGAAAACTTTCACAGTGGCCCAATTTTAATTTGTCTCATTCAAACACTAACTTTTCAATTTTAAAAAGGTGCACTTTCTGGATCTTAAGTATTTCTCAATGCTGCAATTTTTTTCCTGTGACCGAATTTTCAGAACCAAGACAATTCGGCATACACCAGTGTCATTCAAAAAGGAATTAAATTCGTCGAAGACAATATGGATTCAGCCAACAATAGCTACGATATGGCTGTCGTGTGCTACTTGCTCCATCTTGCCAACAGACCGACGAAGAATTCAATGTTCGCTAAACTTAATGCAAGAAAAATCATTGAAGGTACACTGCTTTCATGCTATATTTATGGCTTGGCGTTTGTCAATATTTTCCCAACTTGTGACCCCAATTTCGAAGTGCCACACAGTACAGTATGCCTGGGACTGTCATAAGCTTACTTCAAATCATTGAAATCGTTATCACTTGCAGGAGACTTGAGTCACTGGTCCTACTCAGAGTCAACATCCACTACCACTCAGACTTACGATATTGAGACGACAGCCTACGTTCTCCTAATTTTAAACCTCCGCCCAGACACAACATTAGACGACAGAATTTCTGTCGCCAGATGGTTGATCAGTAAGAGTAACAATTTGGGAGGATACGAGTCTTCTCAGGATACAGTGATGGCCATCCAGGCTTTGGCCTCAGTGGCTCCTAAATTTGCAGCACCTACAGGCACTTCGATTAATCTTTCGTTCACTTATTTGGGAAACACCACCACATTCATCCTGAACAAAGACACTGCTCTACTATTGCAGAAAGTGCAGGTACATCAGATAGTTTTTATGAAACTACGTTAATTTCAGTTTTACTGCACAGTTTTAAATGTTTGACCTCCAATTCGCCACAGATCCCCAAGGAGACGAGAATAGTCAGTGTTAGGGCCACCGGAAATGGCGTCGGAATTGCCCAGGTAGGACTTTAATTTAAGGAATAATTCGGCATAAATTTCATGTTGCTAATCATACATAAATGTAACCCAATAAATCGTTCGAGTATTACGTCATTATCGTGAAGGAGAGTTGTCCAGATGATGACGTCATCGTTGATGATTCATAAAAATTGGTTTCAAATCATTCGTGATCCGCTTTTGCAAAAAAGAGCTAAAAAGTACCTGATTGGAAATTAATAAGTTTTTGTAAATTGTTGGCATTTTAGCTAGTGTAAATTTTCTTAATAATTATATAAGGGTATATAAATTACTATCAAAACAAGATGGTATGCAGCATTAATGAACTGTGTTATTCTTAAAAAAAGATGTTTTTATAATGTGGGTTTTAACTTAAATTGTTGATAAACCTGTTTTTCATGAATGTCATGATAACCAGCACTAACAAGACCTTTATGAACTTCGTGCTGCGATTGTTAAATAATTTTCAATTTCAGTTATGGCATTTGTGTGAAAATTAGACTCTTATTTGTGATCTAATTTTCTGAAAAAGTTGGCTGAATTTGTAAAATGTGTTGGTCAGTGATCGTCATCATTCGGAGGAAGGGGTGAAAGCTTCTGGAAATGATGCAAAACGATGCTGGCATTATAGAATGGGTCTAAAAACCGCGGAACAGTGATGGCAATATTTGAACGTCCATCTCTTGGCTTTAAGGAATTTGATATTGGAGCCAAATTCTGCCAATGCAGAACATGTGCGTTTACATTATATAATATAACGTGTTGTATTGCAACGCTATGCAACTTGTTTGAAAATGAGAAGAAGAAAATGTTATTTAACACCATGTTATATTAATGGCCCACGAAATCGAGTGGGTGTTTTACTGTGTATAACAAGTTGTATAGCAGAGTTAAAGACCAATTTGTTATATAACAATGTTTTGTGATATAGTGTAAATGTTGCTTTTTCCCTGCTTTGTATAAACTGGAACTTTGAGCGCTGGCAGTTATTCATAAGCTTTACCAAGATGGCGCTCAGATGTTCAGATGAACCCAATTGCATCTCTTAAATGAACTTAAATCTAAATCCAAATGCAAAGTTTTGTAATTTCTGCTCATCCTTCTATGCAGTGTGCATGGAACTACAACGTTGCCAACATCAAGGCTCCCATTCCATACTTCAGCTTGATCCCCACTGTTAGACGTCCGAATGACCGAAGTTATTCAGTTGACATCATCGTATCGTGAGTAAAATGGGTGTTATAGGTCATATAGATGCTTTATTGGTGGAATTAATCCATTTTCTTCAATTCTTCAGCGCCTTGTACAACAATACCGGTATGGTATTGGTCGAGTTCAAATGCCTTTCCGGCTACCAACTGGACGAAGACAGCTTGCCTGACCCAGGGTCTATTAAACATTTCACTCGACGGGAAACCAATCCTGGATACACTGAAATTACTTTGTATTTTGATGAAGTAAGTCATTGTTTTGAAGACACGTTGCTAAGCACACAATTTTGACTGGATTAACAAATTCGCATGGTTGATTTGCAGATGCTTACAGCTCCGTTGAACGTGCGGATCACATTAAATTGTGTTAAAAACTTTGATGTGGACGAGCTTAAGAATGCATACATTCGTACCTATGACTATTACCAAAATTGTGAGTATGAATTTTGTATTCTCTTATTTGTCTTCTCTGTATACGGCATTTCTCTGCCGATTGTTATCCCTTTAGGCCTACATATTGTAATGAGTTGCTGTGGTTGCTTTTGTATAATATCACATCACGTTTTATTTATGACTAATCAAGCCACCAAATTTAATTTTTCAGATAAACGAATAGAGGTGTCTTACAATCTGCCACCAACTATTGGGTAGAGAGTGACAACCTTCTGCCATTTGTTCAATAAGAAACCGATAGGTGGATGGAAACTGGCAAATGCCTAAAATACAGCATGATATTTGCTAAAAGTAACGATAAGAATACCAAATGAGTTGGAAAAAATAATTGACAACTTTGTTGTTTTTGATTTTGAGAAAATAAAGTTGCGTGTTGACAGGCTGATCAACCTTCACATTCCTGTCATCTTAATACTTTATCATAATTACGTTTGTTTTCGTTGTGAAAGCTGTTATTATCACTACAAAGTACTTGTAGTTTGACTTCACACATCTAGCTGGATAATCGTTGAATCACTAGTTTCTTCAAGGATAACTTCCATAAAAACTTATTGTAAAAGCTATAAAAATACAGTATTTGCAGGTATCTTTTGATGAACGAACTCATTATTAATTTTGTATGTGGAAAATCAATTTGCTAAAGTAAGATTCGCTGAAAAGTTTTGCAATTATGAGTATGACTAGTTGCTTTAGGACACATTCACGTGTTCTATATCATGAGTTATTCCATATCATTTCAATTGCATTTACATGTATGATCAAGCATGTCGGTATATAATTGGTTGCTTATTTTGCCAATAATCGTTTAGAAACTTCGTCACGTCTTATAACTGACCAAGTAACAAATACATGTAGCTCCTCGATCTGGTTGAACTTGAAAACTGGTTAGCATCTGGATATGTTATTTAATGCATGTATTAATAATTGCATTGGCAATATAAGCTTTTAATTTCTAATTAACGGCTAGAATGGCAATTGGGCTTGAAAAAACTTGCTTGGCAACTTAAGCTATCTGTTTTTTTAATTTCGTGAAAGTTAAATTGCCTGTTGGCAAGCAGACTAACCTTCAAATTTCCCGCATTGGGAGCTGTCAACTTGATACTTTACTATAATTATTTTACCGTTACGAACGGTTTTTACGAACTTGCTAACAGGCATCAGACGATTATTTTTCAGCAGCAGCCAACTTCAAGTTGAAATTAAGCTGCTTCACCTATTTCTTTTGTCGGTTTTCTGTTTACTTTTTATGAAAATAACGATTCATCAAGACATTTTTCAAATTATTTATTCAGGAAAAAATAACTAGAACTTTTATTGTCGAGTTTATTATAAAAGTGAACATGATTTCAAACAGAGCGTTAATTTAAAAACATAAGTTACAATGCTTAAACTACAAACTAGAGTACTTATCCCAAATCAATAAATTACAGTTTAGTCATATTAAGCGCATAGCGATATTTATGAAAACTTATAGCTATGTAAATGAAAAAATAATCATTGCTGTATTAATTATGTTAATATTATTACATGTGCAGTATTTGCTTATATCACGCATTGCTTTGAGCAAAAAGGCATATGGACAGTAAAATAACTGATGACTTCAGCTCATCTTTCTGAATTAACTTCTAAAGTGCAAACTAAATTAGATCCGAAAATAGGCTTGTGAACTCTATCTTGCCACTGTTTTACATTGCTTGAGATCAATTCTATGAGATTCTAAGAATTGCCCGTTAGTATGTTATGGGTTAAACAAAACCTACACCAAAAAACTGTTCTGGTTTATTTATTAATATCACATTTGTAATCCAGTCTGGTCTCGACATCGAGAGACTACATGAATTGATTTAAAAAAATTAATATTTATAATGCCCCCATAGAATTCATGATTAAATTGCCCAGCAACCCCCAAACTCCAGAATTTAGGGTCTCTATATAGGCTAAGTCCCACACAGTTACATGTAAGATACCTAAAATTGTATAAACAAAGGTGTGTAGTTTGAATATGCTTTTTACAATTCTATAATGTGAAGTAATGTGATAGTAGCTTTACAAATAGTTACCAGCACTGAGCACTTGGGGCAGTTGTTATCGAAAGGTTATGGTGACAGATGACCCAAATAACTAGGATTTCGTCATTTTTGAGGCGTTCGTATTAGCTTACTCATATATCTTGCTGAAAAACCTTGATGGTAATCCCCTGAGTGAAGTTACGCTTAGGTTTTTCTTCAAAACTGACCTTGTTTTTACTTGGAAATGGGACAAAACCCCACTGTTCAACTTGCTTTGTTTTCTCTTTTTTAGTAGTTGTCAGATGTGTGTGTGTGTGTGATCACAACTTTTCAGTTATTATCGAAAGAAATGTGCACGATTTTCAACCCACATTAAAAAGTTAGTATATAGTTATTGGCGCTTGAATTTCTGGGGTGGGATATAATTTTGACTCGATTATTGCGCAATAACTTTGTGCCCTTTAACGAAAAAAAAGGGAGGCTTGCTCATTTGTTATCTAACTATAAAGAAAGGTAACATAATTCATCCTTTGGGCTTTACATAAAGGGAATATAAACGTGATCTCCTGAAAATCATGGGAGAAAGTTACAAAACTTGCATTTCCTCCCCCTCATATCTTTCTCCAAATCCCTTTAAAATTGTGGCTATTTCAGTTTCCTTTTCCCTCAACAATCTCAAAGCCATAAGCAAGATGTTTGAAAATAAAATACGTTTATTGTTCCAATTTCCAACAAAGCTCGAAATCTAATACAGTGAAACCTCTCTAAGTCGGACGCCTATGCGGAATTCTACAAGCATCCGAGTTAGTGGGGAGTCCGAGTTAGTTTGCCAAGATTTCGAAAAATATTGACACTGCTAACAATGTAAAATATAGCATAGTAAATCACATTTTCTCACACATGAAGTGGTTCTCCACAGGTGCAGAAAAGGATAACAGACTATTTAGTCAACATAATTTAGTCATTCTAAAGTGATCCCATGCTATAAAACTGATACAATTGCCTGATCATGCACTTTTCACAACACGACGGGGTGTGGGAAAGGTGATTTTGTCAAATGAGCCATTTCCTGTGGCATTAAATTTTGTCTGACATGAGAGGCTTTTTCTCTGTGGTAGTGCATGAAACACTGTCCAACTTACAAGATAGTGCACGAAGGGGAAATACCCTTATGGCAGAGGAAAAAGCATGTTTGTATCAAGATGTTTGTTATAGTCAATTTCAAGTTACAGGGAGTCCAACTTAGAAGGGTTGTACTTAATGTTAATTCTATGGGTGTAGAGAAAAGTGTCCAACATAATAGGGTGTCTGACTTTTAAAGGTGTCCAACTAGAAGGGTTTTACTGTATATTAAATATCTTGAGCCAATGTGCATTGTGAGATGATGGAACTTCCAATGCTCCAAAAAGCGTTTTGATAAATGTTGCCTTTTAATTTTTCTTGAGATTTTTACATTTTTGTGAATAGCTAGCTCATCCTCCTCCCAGCTTCTGGAAACATCTGTTACATCTTCTTGGGGATGGCTTCTAATGGGAGCTCTTGCTGTGATATCCGAAGCCTCCACCCTGCACATGTGTTTGGCCGAAGCTGACTGGTTGACCAGGTCCAGCGACGTAGGCCGTCTTCACGTGGTCAGTGGCGACGGCTGGTGCGGTAAGTGCGGCACTGGCGTCATGGCTCTTGCCTCCGAAGACGTTTCCGGCCACGGCCTGGGTTTGGGCCACGTAGCCAGCACTTGGGGCCTGGACGTATGTTGCGGCATCGAAGGCATCATCGCTGAACTGGACACCACTCTGGTAGTACTTTGCGTTGTCTTCGGCCACCTCGACTGTGGGTTGCTTGACCACATGGTACTCTGGTGAGTGGACCTTTACCTCTTGCTGGTGCACCCTCACTTCCGGTTTGTAGACGTTCACCTTCTGCTTCACCACCTCCACTTCCGGTTCTGCCACGACGTGATACTCCTGAGATTGGGTTTGGGCCCTAACGCGCTGGGGCCCAAAGTCGTACTTGGTGGGAGCCACAACGTCCACTTCCGGCGTGTGCACTTTGACCTCCTTCTGGTGCACCCTCACTTCCGGCCTGTACACGTTCACCTTCTGCTTCACCACCTCCACGTCCGGTTCAGCGTGCACGTGGTACTCCTCCAGGGGGCGCTGCACGCGGCTGCGCTGAGGCTCAACCTCGTACTCCGTGGGCGCCACGAGATCCACTTCCGGGTGGTGAACTTTGACCTGCTTCTGGTGCACACGGACGTCTGGCTTGTAAACGTTGACCTTCTGCTTCACCACCTCCACATCTGGCTCTGCGTGCACGTGATACTCCTCCAGGGGGCGCTCCGCACGGCTGCGCTGGGACCCAAACTCGTAGTGCGTTGGGGCCACGACATCAACTTCCGGGTGGTGAACTTTGACCTCCTTCTGGTGCACGCGCACGTCTGGCTTGTAAACGTTGACCTTTTGCTTCACCACCTCAACATCAGGCTCAGCCACCACGTGGTATTCGGTGTCCTGGGTAAGGGCCTTGGGGCGCTCTGGCTCAACGTGGTACTTGGTTGGAGCCACTACGTGGTACTCGGGCCTGGACACGTGGATTTCCGGTTGGGACACGTGGAGAGTGGGCTGGTGCACGTGCACCTTGTGGCGACGAACGCTGATTTGGGCTGGGGCCACGTAGTGGAACTCTTGCTCCTTGTCAACTTCGACCTCTGGCTGCTTGGACACCTGGACTTGGGTCTGTTGGACCTTCTGGGAGGTGTACAGAGAGGATGGTTGGGATGCAACGTATGCGGCTGGGGCCTGGGCATATGTTGCTGGGGCCTGCACGTACGTGGGTTGGGCCACATAGGTGGCTGGGGCCGCTACGTGGGTTTGGGCCGCCACTGGGACCGTTGCTGCCACCTGGTGGGTTTGGGCCACTGCTGGCTGCTGGACACCAACCACGTGAGTTGTGTAGCCTGCGACGTACTGACCATGGCTTTTCCCACTAGGAAGGGCCAGGCAGGTGCTTACTCCAAGGAGCAGCAAAATGCATTGGACACCCTGTAACAAAATAGTTTTATTATCATTACACAACTTTCTGCAAAACCTACCCCATCCATCCAAAGGTAAAGTTACTTTTATTGGTGTTAGTCATGACGCCTTGACAACTTGTCTCACCCTAGTTACACAATTATTTGGCACGAATTAATGGCATACCAAAATTTGACATCCAATCTTCCTTGTACATCATTTTACATTTGAGTGCAAAAAATCGCACATTCAGACATATTGTTAATTAATGGTTTCTCGATAAAATGACCACTACACCAGAAGTAGCCGCACACGTTGTACACTATTCTCCAGAGAAACTCAGCAGAAATCCTTTTCACAGTAGGCGAAATATGATGAGGAATAAATTGTCTACAAAACACATTTTTCCGATATTAAATCGGACATTTGGTTTTTCGTGAAAAACACATTTTTACTCGATTCTTGCAGGTGAGTCGATTCTTTTTGCACTCAAGGGTACGTCGTTCAAAAACATTTTAAATGAAAAATCTTAAACCACGTTTTATTTTCATTCAAAGGTTTCTTTTCCAACTTTGTAACGACTATCAGACCTTCGATAGCATATGGTGTAAGATTGTGCATTTGAAAAGTTTTTTAATGATGAAGAATGCTGTACACATTGCCATACACATTTGCCATAAACTTCATACCAAACTTGGGTGAAGCAAGTTGAAATGGCGTCTGCTTGGGAGGGCGCCATTTTTATGGCTGGCAACAATGTTATTTTGCGTTTCTTGTTTTATTTTCGTAATTTTAACCGGTGCTCGATACGGTGAATTCAGGCAAAATTTTAAAGGATTTTGAAATTTTAATAATTTAGAAAAATGCCACTATCTATTTGTCTTTGGTGCCATCAAACCAATTACGCCACTGATTTCTGATTTATTTAAAACCAGTCGCGTGATGCAAGTAATGTAAACATAATAAATTGTAAAAATGCCAGATTCAAATCATGCATGTTATAACCATTACAGGTATACCTTTCTGTCGGCCATTATAACGGCGCTTATCACTACATAGGAAAAAACTAGTTTGACTTCGAATCATCTATTATTCAGTAAAGAAAATAATCGTTAAAACTAGACTAGTTTTTTTCTCCAATTAGTCATTTTAGATAAAATAGCAACAAATAGTAAACAGCATCGCTTTAATGTGATAGATATCGTACTCTTTTGCTACAATTTATAGTAATTAAGTCATGTATTGCCATGGGGAATTTGGGCAACGTCAATGAATGAATGACCAGAAAAAAAAACTTTGTAATTCTGTTTGCCATGCCAAATAGGCAGTTATTGGTACCTGGTCAACACGTGGCATGTTGACTCCTTCTATTTTATGCATCATGCCCATGTACCCAAAATTTCAATCAGGGCAATTAGACCTTGACTGTTTTATGATAACTGTTTGCATCTCACCTTTTTTAGGAAATAGCAACTGTGAAGCATTGCATATCTGTCAAATTTTTCAACGGTAGATGATAGCGCAAAAAATTAAGCAGTAAAATGGGAAGTGGCCCCTCGTTCAAGGCGATTTGTCCCATCGATGGTCAAAAGTCCTTCAGATTTGTGAGTACTGGGTGGGTTGCGGAATGTTTTGTCCAATTCTAGGAAATCTGTTTTCAAAGCACACACCCAGCGACACCCGAGATAATGCATGCTATGGGAGTTGACGTGTGTAGCAATGCTGCAGTTTGGATAGGTCTAAAGCACTAGCAAGGTTAACGTTGCCATGGCCACTACTCGTTCAGATAATGGCTCGTTAAGTGATGCATTATGATGCAAATGACTCATATTGACAGCAGTCAATGATTGTGACGTTAATTCAATGTAAATCGAAAACTCTTCAAAGCGATCATGTAGGGTACTTGCTTCCAATCAATACCACTAATAATTATTTTGAAATTGATAACTAAATTTATAACTTCAAGCAAGTTTGAAGCAATCTTGTGTTTGAGTCGCCATAATTATGGCTATCCATGTATGATAGAAATAAATGTTTTAGATTGCCAGGTAATTGATAATGATGTTATGGTAAATTGAAGAACTTCATAAAGGCGTTTGATCTTTGAGAAAACGTAAAATTGAATGCATCTTCAGGCATTAATGCTTTCTGAAACATTTCTCGAATAAAGGTTTGCTTGCCTCATTATACATGATTTATTTCATGCATGCTTAGTGATGATCCATGCATCCATGGCATTCCTTTTTGTAAGGAAATCATTGTTGAATTGCTCTTGTACTGTTGTTCAATTGGCTCAATCTGTGTTAATGCCGTTCTGGCTACCTTCCCAATTCATTATCATAGCATTATTTGATCCCCATCCTCAATGGCAATATGCCAATGGACATCATTACTATTAATATCGGTAAATGGTAAAATATTGTAGGTTGTCAGAAAACAGACGATTCAATTATTCTGTTTGTATGGTATTATGAATATCAATAGTATTCGGTAGATGATAAAATGTTTTCGATTGTTGGTAAATAGTGCATGGAAAACGTTTTAATGGCGTTTGATCTTTTTGAAAATGCAAAATACTAAGCATCTTTTACAAGATTGTTCTTCAAGACATTATTTGCAATTTTGGACTTACCGGAATTGTCCAATTTAAAAAAAAAAACTGCTTTTCTGTTAATGGAACTTACTATTTAAATTTCATAGGGCCTAAAGTGCTTATTGTACCTATTTTGCAAATTCCCTCAATATGCCCCCCAGTTATCTGCTGATCTACAAAGTAACTAAAATTGTTTAGGAATCAAGGTACTTACCGAATGCATTTTGTTTTGTGGCAGTGAAATCAAGTGCTTTGTTAACCGGCCGCTCCAAATTGTTAAATGGTGACACTATAAACTAACTCTCCCCTATTTATATGTCCTGCCTACTCTTAAAATATCTAACCATGAATTCAATGGCAAAGATTCGTCCACTGCTCAAATTTAGACGTGTTTTAAGCCCTGGACGCTCGGGACTTCCCATACCAATTCATTATACGTGTTTCTCATTCTACTTTAAGGAGTTCTTGCCGTAAGAATTGGTCGAAATTAGGTCAAGAACAACCACAGATGGTAATTTGCGCACTCACATACGTATGTCCAGGCAACTGGAGCACTGGTTTCTTTCATTTTTGCGCCAACTTTTCATCTAACTCGCTTTCCTTTGAAATTTTACTGATTTTTTTTCAGTTTCCTGCTGAGGATTCAGTCCTTATCTTGACCGTTATTTTAATTGAATAGCCAATTAGCCCGATCTTAGGCCACACCTACGTATGGTCTAAGTAGTTTGGGTTCAGTTTAACTTTTAATTAAGCCAGGAAATCGCTAGTGTCCTTGTTCTTGACCATAAAAACTAGCCAGCGTTTTGGGCGTTATAGCTGCCCATCAATTGCCCACGTGTAGTTTAGATAAACTCTTTGTTTAAGATCGGGAAAATCTTTGATTAAATTAAAGCATCCTTGTATGGCGCTTTATAAAAATTAGAAAACAATGTCTAGCGGTTGAACTTGCTATATTACAGTCTTTGCTAAATATTACTGCTGCTAACATTTTATCAGAAAATGTCGCATTGTATACCTGATAAAAATGATGCAGTTATGTTCTAATTAGAGAATCTGCTAAAATTGGTATTGATAAAATTATCAAGTTAAGTTATGAAGTTAAGTTATTCGGAATTTTGAAAAATGATGTTTGGTAAAATTGTAACGTTTTTGCATAGATCATCAAACCATGTTGTCATGTGCAGTACACTACTGAGAATAAGGGGATGTTCAAAATTATTTTCCTGGCATATCTCAAGAAAAGCAAAATTAAATAACATTTGAGATAACTCAAAATGCGGATTCAAAAAAAATAAGTTAACCGTGGCAAAATTATAAAATTTCCAGTTAGACATTACCAAAACTTGCTAACCCCCAACAACCAGCATTCTCGATTTAATCAGTCAGAGGTTTATGAAGTGTTGCTTAATGTATTATTGTGGCAAGTATGGTATCATAAACCAATTTAAGGTCAATTTCTTATCACGCCTGAAATAAAGATTAGGAAACTAGTCAACAAAAAATACTATGATGTTGGAAAAATATTTATTCATTTCTGCATAAAGATTAGCAAACTATATTTACAATATTTATTCATTTTCTGCATAAAGATTAGGAAACTAGTCAACAAAAAATACTATGATGTTGGAAAAATGTTTATTCATTTCTGCATAGCCACATTAATAGTTCTTCTAAAATTCGTTTTATATAGCCATTCAAAGATGATGCTTCTCAGAGATGCTGATCTAATCTTGAAACAGCAAAGAAACTTTGTCAGTTAAGAAACTATTTACTGCATAGTGGCATACATTTAGGAATGCCTGTGGTCTATTCATGATGAAAGCATTGGACAATGACCTTATCCATGATGATGAATTAGCTGAAATTTTAGAATAACGATGCATAATTCCAACATTAGGACATTAACATTTTTAACAGAAAATTTTTTTGTAACAAAATAGTTTCAGTAATGAGCCATTCCTGTTCACATTTCCATGTGGAATGCTGTGACATATATGACAATGAGACAAGGCACTGGACCGTTATTTAAAAATGTTAATAATTAGTCAGTTTTGTTACATTTTTCCGTTAGTTTTCAATGCACCCGGATATGGAATAGTTGTGGCCTTTGTCATCGTCAGGTGTGCTAGGCGTACAAGGTGTGGCTGGCTTTCAAACGAGATTTTATTTGTCTACACTGAAAATGATCGAAAGAAATCACTTCAAAATTACGACAAGATTTCAACTTTCAAGGGCAGACTCGATATTGAGCTAAGAAAGGAATCACTGCATGCAAGAAATATTAATTGATATTATGCCGAAGCATGGATTGAAAATCAGCTATCCATATTTAGCCATTCAAATCAGGTTCGACAATTTTTTATCCTCAATTAATAAATGATTTTGAAAACGTGCATAGATTAGTCATAAACCAATCTGTCGGCAGCAATTAAATTTGGAGGTCCTTCTCAAAATTTAATTAGCCCCCTCCTCCTCAGAATTCCGTATTCGCGTTTTGGGCAGGAAAATGTGGCAGTGGTAAATGATGTGGAATTATAAAACCTTTTTTTATTCAGAATACCCTTGTAAATTATAAATGGGCCAATGTAACTGTGCAGGTTTGGTAAGTAACCCAAATATTGCTCTTGCAAAATCTCCACCCTTCTGTAAATACAGTATATATATGCCTGTATGCATGAATGCATCCTATGGGGCAAGATTGATTTATTAGTGTTGGTGATTTAAATTGCATTAAAGTTTGTTATCAAGCTTAATATTGTATATTGTATCTCCAGTTCCAATATGTGCATTGTGTACTGCTACAAGTTTTATCCTCAACTAACTTTAGAAAATGTATTTACAATTGGACGTAAATAAGATTTTCAAAAAATCTCTCAATCCATCCTATGGAGCAAGATTGATTTAGAAAGTTTTGTTTTAAATTGTCCAAACGGTTGTTTTCAAGTGTAATACATGCATATTATTAGGACCCACATTCATTACTTGAGCTACATGCATTTTGTGATGTATTGGATTATAAAATATTCGTCTCCACTTCCAATATGCACCTTGTGTGTCTTGCTATACCTTTTCTCTACAAATACCTTGAGACAATTTATATATATTGTATGTAAATTACATTGTCAAAAATTTCTCTCAATCCATCATTTCTTTGTGAAAAAGGACCTTCGTTTAAAATATCAGTTATAGTTCATTGCCTCTCCAGCTTCCAGAAGGTCGTCTGGTGAATTTCATTTGCAGGCACATGATGTCAGTCCTTTCTTCTTAAATTAAGTAAAACAGTTTAAACGGTTAAAACAGTACAACTGCAAGGGTCTCAAATATTGCAGCAAAAAATGACCCCCTTATTTTTGGCTTCTTAAGAAGTTTGATCGTGAAAAGGTAGTCGCTAGGCATGGCACTTCGACCTGGCCATGAGAAATTAGGGAGCCCTTGATAGTACTCCACAATCAGATAAAAAACTTTCATAAAAAAGCGGTCAAAAAATCCACTTATGTAATATCGTTTACGACAAGTTAGCCTGCACGATGTAAAACTGAAAATACCAACTTTCCACTACGATTCAACTAAGATTGTAACTTCTGCCAAACTTCTGTCAAACCTATGTCCCCACAAACTATATGCTGAAAATGATACTTTTACGAAACTCGTGCCAAAAAAAAATTAAAATGTAAGTATTTACACTGAAATTTGGGATGTGGGCGAGAGCATGTAATACATGTACAATGTATTCACGATATAACGCCATAGGCAGTTTTTCGAAAACTACGTATTTCATCGCAAATGGGGGATTTTTTAATTTTTACAAAATCAACAGCATGCATACTGGATCTGTAGCTGATAATTTGCAAACACCGAGGGCGATGTGCCATAGTCACAGTTTTTCGAAAACTATCTATTTAATCGCAATTTATGAATTGTAACAAATAGTTCCATAAAAAATATCTAGTAATATACGTAACATGTACTTATGAAAAATGGTATGCTATTGTGGTTTTTTTAAATTTTTACAAAAGCTACAGCATAAATACTGGATTTTAGGAGTATTTTATTTAATCACTTGATCAGTGATCATGCTGAGAAGTTGTAAAAGTTATTTCTTGCAATAATGACATGATACCCTTGATCTAAAGTTAATAATTTGCAAACACCGTAGGCGAAATTTAAAAAAATTCTAAATTGCAAATGATGGATCTTAACCAACACCCTGATTGATAACAGGAGCACTTGGCCTGCCTGGCACATTTTTTGTATAATACTGATACAAATTTAATTTTTCCAAAGCTGTTGCGGAACCCCTGATTTGAAGACCACTGGCTCTATCATAATAACAACCAAAATTAAGCAGAAATTAGTTTGATTTCAAGTTTTGCAACTATTTTATCGCAATGTGGTCGACTTCTTACATAATTGATTTCACGTTACCCCTCATGGTTTCCAACAATCCAGTTGCATTAAATCGATAACGATCGTAGGAATTTCTAGTTGGAACTTGGTAGACACGCCATTTTAGGGCAAGTCCGTTGAGAACAAAAGTAGTTTATCTGGTGCTAATTCACCAGCGCAGTCAAGTTATTTTTTGCAACTTTGTGTTTTTTGCTCATCGAAACGTCAGCATCGTAATGATATTAATCACATCACCTTGCTATTGGTGATCACCCTGAAGATGTCCCTCACATCTACCGCTTTCCCATGGTGGGCACACCCATCCCTCCAACCGGAATTTAAATGAACCAAATAAATAGCTAGCCGCCCCTTGTTTCTCGATTTTATTTTTTCGGATGATCACCTGTTTTCATACGTGGTTGTCCTATATTGGTCGTGACTCACTTTGTCGAGGACTTTTAAACCGGTCAAGTTAGGTGTCTGGAATATGATTACTGAAAAAATGCATTATTTTAAAAGCTAGCGTGTCTTAGCTGGTGATATATATTATTTGTGTCAGTTTGATGACATTCCAGAAAAATGAGGTATTCAGCATTGGGAGTTTATTGTTGTCTCGTGTACTTTCAGTGTTACAATGGTTGATGACAGTGGCCTAAAATCTAAATTAGTCTCGACAAACAGTAATGCGATTGAGTTATGAACTATATTCGAGCTGGTTATTATGGGGGAAATCCAGAATTAATATTCAACGCTGTCTGTGGGAAATTTTTTGGCTTTGAAACTTAATACTAATGGGCTCGGGTTTGAAGTGGCTCAGCTGGTAGGGACAATGCAAGGACGGATGGCGGGTAAATATGCTAATTTATTCTATGGCAAAATTAAGCTCGGTACATGGGGTGCAAAACCAGCCTTAACCAGGACATTATGACCAGCATAAGTGATAGAGGCCTCCGATTTTGGAAATACCATGTACATTGTATATTATTTCGTGTTGTGAAATAGGAGTAAGGGTGTAAGTTAAAACTGTAAAATGATGATAACATTGACGATTAACAATACTTGCTAAATGCTTAGTTAATGCCATGGCCTACAATTGACGAGAAATGACTTGAGATCATGAGGATGGAAAGCAGTGTCTGAATTATGCATAGTCATACTTGAGCCATTGTGATTCCACTCTTTTACACATCAAGCCTTGAGTCGTCCATTATAATTACTATTGGAACTACAAGTAAATGAAGCTGTATTTAATGGGGGTGTGAGTAGATGAATTGAGCCTAAAATTGAAATGCTGAACCTTTTATTCGATTTAGTTAGTGAGTTTGTAAAATGCAATTATTTTTCGAATAAATAATGTAATTGATTTCTTTTTTGATGAAAATGAATTGTGAATTTACTTGTACACAAACAGTATACGAGCGTAAATGCGTTTTATATACACGACAAATGTTAATTGATCAACACACAAAAGCTAAGATAGTGAAGTTGAGGGGGTAAAGGTTAATAATTTTCACTGAATGTTATTTGTAAAGTGAAAAATATATGAAGTTTTGTTGACATGCAATTAAATGAGCTCCATGGTGATTTAAGTCTATTTAAAACGAATATTCCACCCACTAGAACTCGCTTATTTTCGGTTTTGTTCAAATAGAATACCATCTCCATGAAGTGATGACGTTACAACCCTACCATATAAATTGCAATATTTAAGTGAAAAGTTATTCAATCAAGTTTGAAAATTGCGCCTTAGATAGTGATACGAAATCGAAGCAATACAGTTAATGTGTCTCTCTGCATCTAGAATATGTTATTCGTGACGTCCATGAAATCTGCTGCACCCAACCAATTTGCGTGAATGCGCTTGACGACAAATAGTTCCTTTCTATGTGACGTCACCCGTCAACGCTTTGCACGTAATTGCCGCGAAATTCAAATGC